>CM059197.1:73807244-73878521 GCA_030323885.1 Branchipolynoe longqiensis | reverse complement strand
TGAGGCTTGTGTGGTCAGGTGGGGCAAAGGTGTGCAGGTGACTGGGCCTCCCACAACCAGCCAATCAGGCACCCTCTACAGCCTGGGGGGCGACACCCTAATAGGGGCTGCTGTCACTCAACCCAGCTGCAGGTGGTGTCCATAATGTATGCAGAGTGGCTGGGTGTGCTTGCCCATCGGTCCTGTGGTAACAGGTAGTTGCAGACAGTTACAATAAATATATATATTAAAAGCGTCCTTCTCCTCCACTTGCACCCTTACTGGTGCATAGAGGGAACATTTCACCAAACATTAACTGCCTCTTATATAGGAACATCTCGTCATAATCTCAGGCACTATGTATTAACATATATTTCACATAGCCTAATATATCACACAGTGATTGGGGCACCCATTGCTTTTCTATTACATAACCTTGGTCCCCACTCCATCGCCCGGGGATAATAATGCTCTCTGCCAATATATAGTTCCGAACCGAAAATCCGTATATTTTTGCAACGTCCCTCTTCCATTCTACTTGCGCAAACAGCCAAGGAAAATGGAAGCCCGGAAGCATTACGTCTTTTTAGGTCCAGCCAGAGTGAATGCTATACAGTGGAGCCAATATGAGTTTCAATAGACTTTATTAATTGCTGGACCCTTCCCGTCCGAATGCCCCGTATATTTTTACAACTGGCCTAGTTAAACCGAGACTAAAATGTATACTTAAGTTATTGCTACCTTGTCTGGTGCTTGGTATTAATAAGATTTGGCAAGGATTGGTTTGTTCAGTATCAGGATAATGTGACCGAGTGAGATATTGGGTCATGGTGCCAGCAATCCAATATCCCAAATATTTAAAACTGCATCGTTAGTGTGATATATGTGAGTATGTGTACATGTGTACATATATGTGTAGATATATATACACACACATATTTGAGACTGTCTCAAAAGGTGCTTAAGCAAGATGAGACAAAACTTGGTCCATAGTAACGATCAACACACTATCGACTTATGCATTTGCTCAGGATAAACTGATTTGTTTTTTACATGGTGTTTCATAATCCAAATAGAATACATATTGATTTGAAGCAAATGTCCTTGTGTTTTCAGTGTAACCATTTCTACACTGTTTTGTGTCAATCATTACTATGGACAAAAAACTGAAGAGCTAGCACCTTTTGAGACAGGCTCATATGTGTGTGTATAAATGTATATCTGCATGTGTGTGTACCATAACAAAATTATCTATTCAAACAAATCAGTCCGAGAAATTTGTGTAATTTAATATTTGGTGGGAATTTTCACATAAAGTGTGCGGATTCAACTTGCGAGTCCAAATTACTGATAGTTGACAATTGGAATTCATTGATTCCACATCATTCATAATTCATCAACTATGCCCATTTACATGTCTGCCCACATATGCTATTAACAAATTGGCACTAAAATAGTGATACTACTCTTTCGTTTTTTCAGGGGAAAGACTGATAAGATTATACGCATATAAATCTACAGGGTTGTTCGTGGGCTATTTTAGGAGGGATTCATATTAATATGTCTAATAAAGATGGCTGCAATATCATTTTAGACAGACCTTGGTTCGGTGTTTGATTTGGCATTTAGTTCAAGTGTTCACAGCAAAAGCGGGTGGCAAAGGCTTAGTGAACCGACCCCTTCTGACTCAACTCCCCCCGACCCCTTCCCCCTCCCTCTCCCCCTCCTTATCCCCCTCCCTATCCCCCCCCCCCCGCACCCCTCGCCGCCGCGCACCACAATACCTCCACCCTCCACTCCTCACACCTCACCTTCACCCTCTCACCTTCACCCCCATCCTCACCCTCACACCCTCTCCCTCTCACCCTCACCCTTTCTCACTCTCACCCTCTCACCCACCCTCCCACCCTCCCTCCTGCTCACACCCTCACACCTCCCCTACCACCCTACCCTCCCCACTCTCAACCCCACCTCCATCCCCCCTTACCCCCGCACCCACACACGCCCCATCGCCTCACCTCACTCTCCCCCCTCTCCCCTACCCTCACTCTCCCACTCTCCCTCCCCTCTCTCCCACTTCCAACTTGCCCTCACCCCTACCCGCTCACCCTCTCACCCTAAGACCCTCTCACCCCGCCCGGCATCGACGCCCCCCCCACCACCCCCTATCCCTCTCTCAACCCACGCCCCCACCCCCTCCCTCCCTCACCCACCCTCAAACCTCCATCCCCACTTCCCTCCACCAAACTCCCGCATCCTCCATCCTCCCCCATCCTCCCCCCTCACCGTCCTCCTCCCTCTCTCCCTCCTTCTCCCCTCCCCTTCCCTCTACCCTCCTCTTCCCTCTCCCCTCCCTCTCCCCTACCCATCCCTCTCACCTCCCTCTCCCCCCCCCTTCCCTTACCACCCCTCTCCCTCTCCATTTCCCCTCCCTCTCCCCCTCCCTCTCCCCCTCCCTCTCCCCCCATTCCCTCCCCCTCCCTCTCCCTCACCACACCACCCTCCCTCTCCCCAACTCACCACATCCCACAACCCTTTCCTCCTCTCCCTACCCCTACCCCTCACCCCTCACCCTCACCCTATCCTCTCCTCTCCCTCACCCTCAGCCTCCCCGCCCCTCCCCCCCCCCCCGTCCGCTCCCAGTTCCCCCTCCATCTCCCCCCCCCCCCCCCACCTCAACCCCACCTCAGCTCCCCCTCATCCTCCCCTCTATACAGCATTGGTTACAGCCTGGACACAGCAGACAAATTGATGACTCCTGTATGCCCCCGGGTGACCTCTAGACAGTTAAATTGTGTCGTGTGAGCATGTGAGTGCGGGGAGGGTGGGGGGTTGGTTGTTGTTTTACATCCCGGCAACACCCAAGGTCATATCAGGATGGGTACACGTTTAGCAGCATTTGAGATGTGGACTTATCGAAGGATGATGAAAATATCATGGACAAAGAAGATCACCAACAAAGAAGTTCTCAGACAAATTAAAAATAAGAAAAGCTTGTTTGCCACTATACAGACAAAGAAACTTATTTATTTTGGCCACATCATTCGTCAGAGTTCAATATACCGTACATTGTTGGAAGGGAAGGTGAATGGCAGCAGAGGGAGAGGGAGACCAAGAACATCATGGTTTACAAATATTTCACAGTGGACAGGCTTGAATTATTCACAGTCTATCAGAACAGCACACCATCGGGACAAGTGGAGAACCATTGCATCCAACCCTCGACTAGAGGACGGAACTATTGATTGATTGATTGACCCACTTGTGACAGTGCGCACTCATGCCAACTTTATAGTGCTGTCCCACTGGGAGATCAGGCCACTAGCACCATGACCTGATACCCCACTAATGGGGACCTTTCAGTTTGCATGACTCTCTCGTCAGATGGCGCACCATGCCGGTCTCTGTATGCTTTGGTGTGTGGTGAGTGTGTATGGGGTGTAGGTGGGGATGTAGGTGTGGTGATGTGGTGGGTGTGTATATTTGTGTGGTGGAGGTGTAGGGGTGTGGTGAGGTAGTTGGTGTGTGTGGTGGGGGTGTATGGTGAGTGGGTATGGTGTGGTGGGTGTGGTTGGGGTGTAGGTGTGTATGGTGGGTAGGTGGTGGGAGCGTATGTTTGTGTGGTGGGTGTGTTGTGGAGGTGTAGGGGTGTGTTGCGGATTTTGGTGTGTGTGGTGGGGGTGTATGGGGATGTAGGGGTGTGTGGTAGGGTGTGTGGTGAATGGGTATGGTTGGGTGGGTGTGGTAGTGTGTCTGGGTGTGTATGGGTGTGGTGGGGGTTTAGGGATGTGGTGGGGGTGTAGGTGTGTGTGGTGGGGGTTGACGGTGTGTGTGGTGGAGGTGTAGGTGGTTTGTGGTGGAGGTGTAAGGTTCTTGCAGAGCGGCACCTCACAATTTTTAGCATCCCTAAACCCCCACCACACACCTACATGTGGGGTTGTGGGTTCGAACCTCAGTCGAGTCAAACCAATGACTTAAAAATTGATACTTGTTGCTTTCTAGCCAGGCACTCGGCATTATTAGGACAGGGCAAGGACTGGTGTGCTCAGTGTCAGGATAATGTGACTGAGTGGGATACCAGGTCATGGTGCCGGCAGCCTGGTTTTCTAGTGGGACAGCACTATAAAGTTGACATGAGTGCGCACTGTCACAAGTCGGTACCCATCCTGATATGACCTTAGATGTTGCTAGGACGTAAAACAACAACAAACAAACAAACACGCCCACCACAGCCCTAAACCCCTAACACACACACTATGCCCCCTACACCCACAACATACCTATACCCCCAGTACCCCTTACAACCCCCCACACACACATCTAAACCCCCAACACACTTACACCCCACCACACACCTACACCCCACCACACACACCACATACACACACCTACACCCTCACCACACACACACCTACACCCTCACCACACACACCTACACCATCACCACACACACATACACCTCAACCACACACACCTACACCCCCACCACACACCACCCCACCACCTACACCCCCACTCACCAACATCCCCACCACATCCCTAAACCCCCACCACACACATACACCACCACACACATACACCCCCACCACACACCTACACCACCACACACCTACACCGCACCACATCTACACCCCACCACACACCCACAACCCCTCACCACACACCTACACCCCCACCCCCCACCACACACCAACACCACCTGCACACACACACACACCTACACCCTTCTCTACAACCATGATGGCCGACTTGGACTGGGAACGGGTGCTGCCACCAAGTGTATAGCAAGAGGAATGGCTCATGAAAGGTCCCCATTGGCAAGCGCGTATCCAGGGCATCGAGAAAGTTGACAATTCTTGCCATCAGTAAGGTTTGTGAAATGACTCGCACCTTGATTGGATTCACACCATGTACTAAAGCTGCATAGTCCGATGAATGCATCAAATTAAACTAACACACTTATCTAGAAATAAGGGGGGGAAAGGGGCGGGGGAAACATGCAAAAATTCCACTCTCTAAAACCGTCCCTGAAATTACGTCACTATCACTAATAGGAAGGACATGCCTGTCGGGGCTGGTGACCTTGACCTTGCTCCATTGACCATCCCTGCCCATGTATGTTCCTCATGCTCCCACTATTCCTCCTACAGGTGTCGGGGCTAGTGACCTTGACCTTCCCTGCTGTGTCTGTTCCTCATGCTCCCACTGTTCCCCTTACAGGTGTCGGGGCTGGTGACCTTGACCTTCCCTGCCCATGTCTGTTCCTCATGCTCCCACTGTTCCCCTTACAGGTGTCAGGGCTGGTGACCTTGACCTTCCCTTCCCATGTCTGTTGCTCATGCTCCCACCCTTCCCCTTACAGGTGTCGGGGCTGGTGACCTTGACCTTCCCTGCCCATGTCTGTTCCTCATGCTCCCACTGTTCCTCCTGCAGGTGTCGGGGCTGGTGATCCTTGCGCTAGGCGTGTGGATGAAGCTGGAGCTGTACATGTACATGGAGCTCACCACATTCTACTACATCAACGCGCCCTACATCCTCATCGGGGTCGGGGCCACCATTGTTGTCGTCGGACTGCTCGGCTGCTTCTGCACTATCAAGGCTTACAAGGCTCCACTCATCATGGTAAGTTTGCTCACTAGAAGGCGCTGTAAGAACTATAATTAAAGCTGCACAGTTGGATGAAGCATCAACTTTTCAAAATTAATGCAATTATCTAGATTTTATTCTATATATATCTAACTTAGATACTGATTCCTTTATTAGGAATGTCCTGCCACACAGAAGGGAACGCTGAGTCAATTTAATAGAACCTCTTGCTGCTGTAGACTATGGTGTCAGGTGTCAGAGTGTTGGCATGCTTTGCCAAATTAATTTTACATGTTTGCACTTCAAATATCTCCTAAGTTAGCCTTTTTTTTCTTCTTTTTTTTTGTGATGGGTGTATTTATGCTGCACATAACAGTTAAGTCTAATGACTTGTTTTCGCCACTAGACAGTAATAGTCTTGTGACTGTGGTGTTCTCTGTGGCGGAGTGGTTAGAGTGTCTGAAATTTTTCTAGGTCGGACTCCTAATCTGAAGGTCAGTGGTTCAATTCCCTGTGCCCCCCACCTCTGCCAATTTGGATTTCCACTGCTGTGAATAACTTACAGCGTCATCAAAGGCCAGTTGCTCTCATACCATGTCTATGTGGTGTGAGAGGTTAAAAATCCCTTGGGTCGGTAAAAGTGTAGGCTCGGCCTTTCTATCGACAAACTGTGTAATGGTGAAAACAAGCCTATTCAGGCTTATCCATGATAGGCAGTATAAATCTTCAAAAACTCCCCTTCTTTTTATCCATTTAAAATAAAAGTTACTTCAAACTAAAGTTAGGTAGATTATAACAATTAATTAAATATATTTATCTCACAAAAATGTGAGAAACTCAAAAGCCATGCAACTTTAAGATAAATATTGTTCTAGTCTACAACCGCGAACTGTGGCCGAATCAGTAAGAGCGCAGGCTTCATGTGAGGAAGGTCAGGAGTTAGGATCCTGGCCGAGTCAAACCAATGACTGATACTTGTCGCTATCTAATCTGGTGCTCGGCATTACTAGGATAGGGCAAGGACTGGTTAGCTCAGTATCATGATAATGTGACAGGATATTTGGAAATTTGGTTATGGTCCCAGTGGCCTGGTCTCCCAGTGGGCAGCACTATAAAGTCACCATGAGCGTGCACTGTTTCATGTCAGTACCCGTCAGGATATGACCTTAGATATTGCCAGGATGCAAAACTCCAACAACTCCACTGCTACCTGAATCACAACCATAAACCCATTAATTCCGACAATCTAGTCCGGCTAAGTTAAGCAATCTGCCCAATGTGTGTTGGCATCATCTCTCATCCCTAAAGGTTTTCTCTGTGGTGGAGTGGTTAGTTTTTTCTAGGTCAGATTTCTAATCTGAAGGTCAGTGGTTCAATTCCCCATGCCATCACCTCTGTCAATTTGGATGTCCACCACTGTGTGTACCATGTATGCCCCAATAGACACACACTGCGCGAGTGCAGACACATGGATGCGCGTCTATTCAAAGTTAAAGAATTTCATGGATTTGCTTTGTTGTGACTCTGAAATAAAGTTGGATTGTCTTATTTTATGTGCATTAAGTCTGAATATGATCGTAATTCTGAGCACTCTTTCAATCTTGAAATGGGGGGTGTGCTTCTATTGGGTACCGTGCTTCTATTGTGACATATACAGTAATTAACTTACAGTGTCATCAAAGGCCAGTTTGCTCTCATACCATGTCTATGTGGTGTGGGAGGCTAAAAATCCCTTGGGTCGGTAAAAGTGTAGGCTCTCGCTTTCTATTGACCAACTGTCTAATGGTGAAAACAAGTCTATTCAGACTTATCCATGATAGGTAGAATACATCTTCAAGATAAAAAAAAGAAGAAATAAGATTGGATAGTTGGTCACCACATGACTCTAGTCCTGTTGGTCAAATCTGGCTAATTAAAGCAAGGCT
Organism: Branchipolynoe longqiensis; assembly: GCA_030323885.1. Lineage (NCBI taxonomy): Eukaryota > Metazoa > Annelida > Polychaeta > Phyllodocida > Polynoidae > Branchipolynoe > Branchipolynoe longqiensis. Next base: position 73,871,031 of record CM059197.1, on the reverse strand, counting down.
TTGTATCAACTGTTACCATAGCGACTCACCATGCACTATTGATTATAGTGACATTTACCGAGTGTGCCTGTTCTCTGTCCTCAGTTTGCCATCTTGCTCGGCCTCATCTTTGCCGCGGAGCTAGTCATGGGAGCTGGTGGGCTGTTTTATCGTGATAAGGTAAGACTCCCAACAAGATTCTAATAATTATACTGTCCTGCAGAGGGTAGGCATGAAGGCATGGTAATTCTTAATTGCAGTAATTAGTGTGTAGCTTCTTCATTGGCTTCACCGGGCGCGGTGGCCGATTCGGTAGAGCGCGGGTCCCGCGCGCTCATAGATCGGGAGTTCGGTTCCCGGTTGAGTCAAATCAATGACTTATAAAATTGATATGTGTGCTTCCTAGCCTGGAGCTCGGCATTAATACCGACTCCCCCCCCCCCTCCCCCAAGGGGGAGGCTAAGGACTAAAACATGTATATATACAGGGGCGTAGCTAGGCGTACACGCGTACGCCAAAACGTCCACATCGTTTTGTCAAAACAACAACAACAAAAATAATAATAAAGAGAGAGAGAGAGGAGGCATGTAGTAGTCCAGAGTGTTGAAAACTCAAGTCTAAAATGTGTAAAATCTGCAAGCTTAAGCTTAAGCAGCCCCCTCAACCCCCTGCCGAAATTAGGAGTACACATCGTTAAAGGTCACAACCCCACACCCACAAAACCACCCAAACAAAACCCACACAACCAACCAAAACTAGGCACACCTACCGTTTTAGCCCTAAAAAGTCGCGAATCGCAATCGGTAGGTGTGCTAGGGGAGCGCACACCTCACGACTTTTGGGCAGTTTTAGATCGTATACGCTAGGTGGGTGCGGAAAAACGATCGTAAACGGTAGGTGTGTACCGGCCATAACTATGCCCCTGATATATATACATAAACAATAGCCACACCCATTGAGAGGCAAGATGATTTCACAAGAATCCAGCAAACGGAAACGGAAATAGCCCTATATGGAGGCCGCCATTTGCATACTCATATTGAATAATCAAAATCCAGCAAACGGAAACGGAAATAGCCCTATATGGGGGGCCGCCATTTGCATACTCATGTTGAATAATCAAAATCCAGCAAACGGAAATGGAAATAGCTTGTCAAACTTCATTACGCAGCAAACAGGGTGGATGACAGCGATTGGTTAATAATACGACCGTGACTCCGGTCACCTGAGCCGCTAGAATTTCACATCGAACACCGCGAGTGGAGTAAAGAAATACTATCGAATACGGCCACCAATGGGGGGGGGGGGGGGGGGGGTCCTAAGCATCGCTTATTCATATTAGGATAGGGCAAGAACTGGTTAGCTCAGTGTCAGGATAATGTGACTGAGTGGGATATCGGATCATGGTGCCGACGGCCTGATTTCCCAGTGGGGTTTTCACAAGTCGGTACCCGTCCTGATATGAATTTAGATGTCCCCTTTTGGAAGGCTAAATCAACTATTCACTTGCGGGAGGCTAAATCAACTGGTCCCTTGTGGGAGGCTAAATCAACTGGTCCCTTGGGGGAGGATCAATCAACTGGTCCCTTGTGGGAGGGTCAATCAACTGGTCCCTTGTGGGAGGCTAAATCGACTGGTCCCTTGAGGGAGGCTCAATCAACTGGTCCCTTGGGGGAGGCTCAATCGACTGGTCCATTGTGGGAAGCTAAATCAACTGGTCCCTTGTGGTAGGCTAAAGCAACTGGACCCTTGTGGTAGGCTAAAGCAACTGGACCCTTGTGGGAAGCTAAATCGACTGGTCCGTTGTGGGAGGCTAAATCAACTGGTCCCTTGTGGGAGGCTAAATCGACTGGACCCTTTGTGGGAGGTTAAATCGACTGGTCCCTTGAGGGAGGCTAAATCGACTGGTGCCTTGTGGGAGGCTAAATCAACTGGTGCCTTGTGGGAGGCTGAACCGACTGGTCCCTTGTGTGTGTTGTGCAGCTGCAGTACGGGTTCCAGACGGGACTGGAAGAGGCCCTGGCCAAGTACGGCAACGATACCACCAAGACCGACGCAGTGAACGGCATCCAGAGTGGGGTGAGTATCGTAGTAGTTCATCACCAGCTCACCAGGGGACGCCACCATCGCTGCGGTGTTTGTTTTTGCTGTTGGATTATTTAGTGGTTTGAGGTTTTTGAGGAGGAGGGGTTGTTTGCTTGCTTGGGGATATTGGATATTTGTTCTTCAACATGCATCCACCATCTTGTTTGTTTGTGTTTTGTTAATTCCATTTGGTGTATTAAAAGAGATATTGGATATTTGTTCTTCAACATGCATCCACCATCTTGTTTGTTTGTGTTTTGTTAATTCCATTTGGTGTATTAAAAGAAATGTCATATTTAATCACATATTTCAGGTCGGCATGAAAAGTTGAGCTTACCTGCTAAGTGATAGTCACGAACATTACAGTGAATAAATTAACTACTTGGTAATATGTTCCTGTACACACACTAATACCTTAGTCACACGACTGTGACGTTCGCTGACGACGTTCGCTTTCGCATACGATCGATTCGCGATGTCCGTATGTCCTCCTTACGACTGACTGCCTTAAGTCCTCCTTATGCGGCGAGGTCACTGACCTCCCGGCGACCATTTTGGAAATTGACTACGCAAGGAGGTCATAAGCATATTCAGCGCTGAAAGGAGAGGGACAATCAGCCATGGTTGAACTTGTCTGAGCCCGTTTGAACTTGCCGGAAATGGACTTTCCTCATGTCGTTTTCGTGAGAACTCAGTGTCAGCCAATCAGAGCTGTTCTTTTCAATTGCAAATGGCTGCCCCCTATGGTGGCCGCCATTTGCAATTTAAAAAACAGCTCTGATTGGCTGAGAACAGCTCTCAGTGTCAGCCAATCAGAGCCATTCTTTTTTATTGCAAATGGCAACCCCAATAGGGGCAGCCATTTGCAATAGAAAAGAACAGCTCTGATTGGCTCAAATTATGGAAAGGTCATCCATTATTTTTTTAGTAGTTTCTTGTTCAGACATTGTCACACATTTATGTATCTTTTGCACAGATTTAAGTGTTTGAAGTATATTTGAAATTTATCTACATCAACCACTGTTTAAATCCACAATATCAGTACTTAAAGAATGGGAAACTCATCCTGCAAGGGTATGCTCGATATGGGACAGTGGTCACCCGATTTTCTTCCTCTCCTCGCTGTGGACCCTTCTCAATGAGGGTGCAGCTGCGGCAGTTTCCGGCGGTGAATTAATTTTTTTAAATTTTTTTTTAAACAATGGTTGGCGCCTTTACTTGACACGAGATTTAAATTAGCGTCAACTAGTTGAGCTGGGGCGTACCGGGCATGGTGGCCTAATCGATAGAGCGCAGGCCTCGCGTGCAGAAGGTCGGGAGTTCTGTTCCCAGTCGAGTCAAACGCGAAAATTGATACTTGTCGCTTCCTAGTCTGGTGCTCAGCATTATTAGAAATAGGCAAGGACTGGTTGGCTCAGTGTCAGGATAATGTGACTTAATGGGATATCAGCTCATGGTGCCAGCGACCTGTTTTCCAGGTGGGGCAGCACTAAAAAGTCACCATAAGTGCACACTGTCACAAGTCGGTACCCATCCTGATATGACCTTAGATGTTGCCAGGACGTAAAGCTCCAACAACCAGCCAACCAGTTGAGCTGGAACCTCTGCTCGTTCCAAAAAGAGGGCAGGGAATCGAACAGTCAGTTTTCACTGGTACGCCTAATTGTATACAAGCCCGGAGGAGCACATGAGTGTGTGTCCGGAATTTCGCTTTTTGAAACAAGAGTGGTATACGGGTTCTGCCCTGATACGTATACTTACTTATACTTACTTATAATTATACTTACTTATACTTACTTATACTTATCCTCGTCTGTTTATATATTTAATCACAATAGCCTGTTAACAAATTCAGCCTGTCTATATATGACCTATCATAATTATAGTGGGCATGCTGTGAGGACTGACTCTACCGATCGTCGAGACATTCTTAAAGCTGCATAGTCCGATGAAAGCATCAAATTTTCAAAACCAAAACATTTATCTAGATTTGATTCTACATATCCAATTCAGGTACTAGTGCACTTATTAAACATTTATTACCACACAGAAGGGAATGCTGAGGCAATTGAATAGAACACGCTACTTCAGAAGCCTATGGTGTCAGAGTTTTTGGCATGCTTGCCAAAATTAATTTTGTATGGTTGTACTTCAAATATCTCCAAAGTTTGCCAATTAAAATAAAAGTTACCTCAAACTAAAGTATGGTAGATTATAACGATCAACCTCATATCTTTATCTCAGAAAATGACAGAAACTCAAATCGATCGGACTATGCAACTTTAATATAGATGTCTCGCGTCAGAGCAAGACCCGTGATTAAGCTGACAACCGACCTTCACCTTCAGGTCTCATGATCTCAGCTAGATAAAGGATTCACCCGGTACTCGCAGTACACGAGTACCGGGTGAATCTTTTATCTAGATCTCAGCCAGCGGGTGGGGGTGGTGGTGGCAGGCAAATCAGTGTCTTCACTTCCGTAGATTTTCATCAATTCCGCGTAGAACACGACGCCCTGATTTCACTACTTAAGGCCCAGTCACACCTTACTGGACTGGGGAACCGGACGAGAACCGGACACTGTCCGATACTGTATGGTGATGTCTGGTACATGTCCGGTACCCATCCGGCGGTGTCCGGTGGTGTCCGGCGGTGTCCGGTACAAGTTTTGAACATGCACAAAACTTCTACCGGACACCGCCGGACTGAGGTGTCTGGTTGGTGTCCGGTTTGTCTGGAACTTTCCGGTACCCATCCGGTACCCATCCGTACATGTCCGGTACCCATCCGTTGGTGTCCAGTTTGTCCGTTTTGTCCGGTACATGTCCGCTACCCATCCGTTATGTGTCCAGTTCTCGTCCGGTTCTCGTCCGGGTCTCGTCCGGGTATCGTCCGGTACATGTACGGTACTTATCCAGTTGTCCAGCGTAAATTGACCCAATTACACTCCATTTCGATACATTTCAATACATGTTGTGTACCGGAGAGCGCCGAACTAGATAATTCTTTGTCCGGTGGTGTCCGGTACTCAGTCCGGTAAGGTGTGACAGGTGCATTAAGCAGATCTCTCCATCTAGGGTATTGATCGAGAGCTCCTGTCATCCTAAAGCCCCAACAGGTGCCCAGCGATTAGCTGCTGTCACACCTTGCAAGTTATACAACACTGTCACATTGTGCCAACCCCATCCCTCCACACGCAGGGAGGGGGGGGGGGGCTTTAAGAAAGTGAGTTTGTATCCGGGAAATTAACCATTTAATGGCGAGTGTCTTAAAGCTGCATAGTCCGATGAAGCATCACATTTTCACAACCAAAACAGTTATGTAGATTTGATTAGGTACTAATGCACTGTCTTGTTGGGCATGTATTGCCCCATAGAAGGGGACACTGAGTCAACTTAAAGTTGCATAGTCCGATGTTTTTCATGTTGTGCCATTTTCCGAGATAAATACATTAGATTAATCATTATAGTCTACTTTACGTTAGTTTGAAGTAACCTCTAATTTAAATGGCTAACTTTGGAGATATTTGATGCAAAAACATGCCAAATTAATTTTGGCAAGCACGCCAAAACTCTGACACCATAGGCTTTAGTGGTAACAGGTTATATTAAATTGATGTATTATCCCATTCTGTGCAGCAACACATGTTTAATAAATGCAACAGTATCTAAGTTGGATATGTAGAATCTAATCTAGATAAGTTGTATGGTTTTGAAAGTTTGATTTTCATCGGACTATGCAGCTTTAATAGAACATGTGACTGCAGAAGCCTATGGTGTCAGAGTTTTGGCATGTTTGCCAAAACTAATTTTACATATTTATTCTTCAAATATCTAAAAAAAAAAAAAAAGAATAGCCATTTAAAATGAAAGTTACTTCAAACTAAAGTAAGGTAATATTTATCTCAGAAAAGTGACAGAAACTCAAAATCATCGGACTATGCAACTTTAAGTGCACCATTTTTCTGTTTTTGTTTTCGGTCTCATTAGATGTGTCGACAGTTGAAACATTGTGAATATATCAAAACCCGCGTCTTCACATATTGCTACAAATCAAGCTGTAGTTGGAAACTTTTTTTACTTTGAAAAATGATCTACATGTCTAAATCATTCAGCCGCCGCCGCCAGTACGGAAAGCTACGTCCACGCCGTCGCCGCCCACCACACGCCGCTAACACAGTTCCATGCATACGGGCCCAGGACCTTTAGGGTAAACGAACGAGGTACCAATATCTGAGTGTGGGACTGTGCTGGGGATCTGCTGGGATGCACCGATATGGCAGTCTGCCAAGGAACCTATTGCGTGTAGGCTTGGGGACTCCCCCCCCCCCCCCGCCTCCCTCCACTACCAAAAGGGGCCTAAAATTAGGTCTGAAACTGTTGAGCAAGATACCACTCAAAATTGCCTCCATCGTGTGCTTACTACTAGATATATATTGCTATAGCTTGCTAATGGCCTATCAGGAAAGAGCTTTAAAAAGGGCCTTTAAAAAAGGTCTATTTCAGACCCAATTTAGGGCCCCTTGTAGGGGGGGGGGGGATCTCTAAGCCTATGACATAAGGAAATGAGTACTTCATGATACTGAGGTGTATATTTCCCATTGTACATTTTAATAATCTCTTGAAGCTTGAAATGCTGTCTGTATTTACATCTTATAGTTGAAGTGTTATATTTATGTCCCATAGTTGAAGTGCTGTATTTATACCCCATTGTTAGAGTATTATATTTATATCCCTTAGTTGAAGTGTTATATTTATATATCATAGTCATAGTTGAAGTGCTGTATTTATATCCCATAGTTTAAATGCTCTATTTATATCCCATTGTTGAAGTGCTGTATTTATATCCCATAGTTTAAATGCTCTATTTATGTCCCATAGTTGAAGTGCTGTATTTATATCCCATAGTTGAAGTGTTATATTTATATCTCATAGTTGAAGTGCTGTATTTATATCCCATACTTATAGTATTATATTTATATCCCATAGTTTAAATGCTCTATTTATGTCCCATAGTTGAAGTGCTGTATTTATATCCCATAGTTGAAGTGCTGTATTTATATCCCATAGTTGAAGTGTTATATTTATATCCCATAGTTGAAGTGCTGTATTTATATCCCATAGCTGAAGTGCTGTATTTATATCCCATAGTTGAAGTATTATATGTATATCCCATAGTTGAAGTGTTATATTTAGATCCCAGAGTTGAAGTGCTGTATTTATATCCCATAGTTGAAGTGCTGTATTTATATCCCATAGCTGAAGTGCTGTATTTATATCCCATAGTTGAAGTGTTATATTTAGATCCCAGAGTTGAAGTGCTGTATTTATATCCCATAGTTGAAGTGCTGTATTTATATCCCATAGTTGAAGTGCTGTATTTATATCCCATAGTTGAAGTGCTGTATTTATATCCCATAGTTGAAGTGCTGTATTTATATCCCATAGTTGAAGTTATTGTATGGATATCCCATGAAGTGTTGTATTTATATATAGTTGAAGTGCTGTATTTATATCCCATAGTTGAAGTGCTGTATTTATATCCCATAGCTGAAGTGCTGTATTGATATCCCATAGTTGAAGTGTTGTATTTATATCCCATAGTTGAAGTGCTGTATTTATATCCCATAGTTGAAGTGCTGTATTTATATCCCATAGCTGAAGTGCTGTATTTATATCCCATAGTTGAAGTGCTGTATTTATATCCCATAGCTGAAGTGCTGTATTGATATCCCATAGTTGAAGTGTTATATTTAGATCCCAGAGTTGACGTGCTGTATTTATATCCCATAGCTGAAGTGCTGTATTGATATCCCATAGTTGAAGTGTTGTATTTATATCCCATAGTTGAAGTGCTGTATTTATATCCCATAGTTGAAGTGCTGTATTTATATCCCATAGCTGAAGTGCTGTATTGATATCCCATAGTTGAAGTGTTATATTTAGATCCCAGAGTTGACGTGCTGTATTTATATCCCATAGTTGAAGTGCTGTGGCATTCTTCAGTACCAGGACTGGTTCGACACGCCCTGGGCGAAGCGACAGGTAAGCAACTACTCAAAATGACTTGTGGAGTGGGGGGGGGGGGGGGGGGGGCTAATATTCACTCAGTGTTGTGTCAATAGTGTTATATGAATGTACACCACATATGCCAAATTGTTCTGAATTTCTATTAATTTAGAATAAAATCGAAGTTTTGCATTGCGTGTATCGGCAAATTCAGTGGCCGCGGGCATTTGTTTGGCTGTCGACGCCGTATTTTAGCGCATGCACAGTCGGAATTACGAACTCGTCTATCGCTTCGCAATTGGGGGGCGGGGGTTGGGGTGGTGGTGGTTACGCTAAATATGTAATCCTTGATTAGTTCCTGCTAATCGAATCAGAACCACTAATGCAGTGTGGTGGTTTTCCTTATTTTAAAATCTAGTCACAATATTACATATTTATATTTCAATCACTTTTTATATTTCTCTTGTGTGCACTTCATATTTTAGTTGTTATATATACAATATATACAAGTTTGTGCATCAATTTAATTTGCATTTAAAGATAGTTTTTAGCACTTGCATAATATTATCAAAGTCTGTAAAAAAGATTATCATGAAATAATTTATAATGTGTATGAGTAATTGAGATTCATCTAGCTAACACCAGCAGATTAAAATTCATTGCTGCACATGACAAAACTGAACAGAGAATCCTCACCACATGTAGTGGACCCTGACTGTGGATTCTCCGACTTGGCCTGAGCATACAGTTCTAACAGAAGCATTTCAGAGAAGGCTGGATAGACATTGGAGAGGACAACCACAATTATATGACTTCAAGGCTCCGTCCACCTCAATGTGTGTGCAAATGAGATAGTGTTTGTTTTTGTACCTTAACAAGCTGGCATTAGAGGCCTACTAGGGCCTAGATCAGCCATAAGAAGATCTGTAAGTTAATCTGTAAGTTAAACACTCTAATCTAATCTGTTTACAGTAATTTAGAGAGAATGGTAGTTTATTAAGTGTATACAAATACCTGGCATGGTAGTTTAAGTGGATACAAATTCTGATTAAATGGCTATTTCTGATTGATCTTGTAATTATTGGTTTAACAAAACTGCAGCTTGATATATCCTTGTTATATTGGCACGGCAGATTGAGAAGAGGACAGTCCCCCATAGCTGCTGCAAACATGAGGTTTGTAACAACCATGGACTCCCCTCTGACAACAGAACGGCGGAGATTATTTACACAGAGGTGAGTATAGTTACCGGGTGCGGTGGCCGAATCGACAGAACTCAGGCTTCCCCTGGGGAAGGTCGGGAGTTATTGATTCCCAGTCGAGTCAAGCCAATGACTTACAAAATTGATACTTGTCACTTCCTAGCCTGGCGCTTGGCCTTAATAGGATAGGGCAAGGACTGGTTAGCTCGGTGTCAGGATAATGTGGCAGTGGTCATGGTGCCAGTGGCCTGATTTCCCAGTGGGGCAGCACTATAAAGTCATCATGAGTGCACCTTGTCATGAGTTGGTACCTATCCAGCTATGACCTTAGATGTTGCCAGGATGTAAAACTCCAACAACCAACCCAACTATTGTTGTATTAGATTGGATGCGATAGCCGAGTCACTAAGACAGAAAGAGCGCTGGCTGGTTTCAGGTGTGGGAGTTTGCGGGTTCAAATCGCAGCCAAGTCAAACCAATGACCACTTACCAAGTGTATACTTGTCACTACCTAGCCTGGCACTCGGCATTAATAGGATAGGGCAAGGACTGGTTAGCTCAGTATCAAGATAATGTGACTCAGTGTGATATCGGATCACGGTGCCAGCGGTTTGATCTTCCAGTGGGGCAACATTATAAACTCACTATGAGTGTGCACTGTCACAAGTCAGTACACATCCTGATATGACCTGAGATGTTGCCAGGATGTAAAACCCCAACAAGTAAATATTCTTGTCTTAGTGTGGGTTATATACCTTGCTGTTCTGTAAGCTGGAATATAAAAAGGTTGTGTAGACTATTATCCTGCTTGTCACCTGTCATGTCCATGAGTAATGCACTGTTGGCAGTGTTAAAGGCACCTTTCTCTGATTGGCTGATTTTATGTTGTTAACACTTAAATTGAGATAAAATGCTAGCGTTGCCATAAAACAATATTTCTAGCAATTAATAACAACAATTGTTTTTAAATGTATTCCAATGTTTAAAAACTAAGTCCGTGCACTATAACATGTGGCTTTTTGATTCTTTAACAATACACGATATTGTCTTAAATCAGTTCTGTTAAAAGGGTAGGGCACCAGGTTATAGAACTTGTTGCAGTTATCTATACCAAGTGGATCACCACAATAACAGCTTTTTATCTATGTTATTCTGCTAATAAATTGGAAGCAAATAATATTTATTTCAGATATACTACCCATACAATGTTTAAATATTCAAAAAGAAATTTAAATACAATACACAAAAGTTGGGATCTAATACAACTTTCAGTTAGATACGTGAAAGGTTCCCTTTAAGAACTTATAATTATAAAGATAGATATTTTAAATGTGTTCATTTATCTTCAGGGATGTTTCGCCAAAGTGACAGTCTTCATGAAAGCCAACTTTAACTTCATTGGCTGGGGCCTGATTGGATTTGCATTCCTGCAGGTATGAACTTCTTTAATAATGAAAATGATACTCTTTGTTAAAGTGGCATAGTCCGATGAAAACAGCAATTTTTCAAAATCAAGGCAATTACCTAGATTTGATTGTACATATCTAACTTAGATACTGGTACACATATTATACAGTTGTTGCCACATAGAAGGGAATACTGTGGCAACTTAATAGAACCAGTCACTGCATCAGCCTATAGTGTCACAGTTTTAGTTAGATAAAGGATTCACCTAGTACTCGCAGTACACGGGTGAAAACCAGCCTTATATAAAAAACGGTCGAAAAATCGGGCTAATGAAATGAGTCTTTATGAGAGCTTAATTTCATAATCTAAGAAGCAACATTTATTCTTTGTATGTGTCTTCATATTTCCCCGCTACCTTTGAGTTGAAATATATAATAATACATCTGGTTTAATAAGATTTAAAAGTGAAATCGACGGTGTTCTATGGCCACCATCTTATCTTTTTGCATTCTCTCCCATTTCACCAACTCTGTGCCAATATAAATAACCATTTGACACTGGAGCCAGGCATTGTACTTCCTGTTCCATACTAAAGCTATTTTCGCCCGTATTTACAGTACGTTGTCCTTCACCCATGTACTACAAGTACCGGGTGAATCTTTTATCTAAGTTTTAGCGTGCTTGCCAAAATTAATTTTGCATGTGTCGTGGGGGTGATGAAAATGGGCAATATTGCGCCTAGAGCGGGCCAGTGTGCTAACCATTACACCACCTAGGCTCCCTGATAACACCACACTACCCACGCCTACCTGTCTATGTGGTTACTTGCCTGAGAGGTCAGTGCAGACCACTACACTCGACCCCTGGAATTGTAAGTCTTTTAATGCTTACAATTGCAAACATACAGGCAATGCACTAACACATACATGCACAGGGTAGGTTCAACAACCATACAGCGCAAAGCTTGTACAGGATCATGATCACGGCACCAATGTCGTGGGGGGTGATGAAAATGGGAAATATTGCGCCTAGAGAGGGACTCGAACCCACATCTCTTTGCATTCCGGGCCAGTGTGCTCACCATTACACCACCTAGGCTCCCTGATATCACCACACTACCCATGCCTACCTGTCTATGGGGTTACTTGCCTGAGAGGTCAGTGCAGACCACTACACATGTTTGCACTTCAAATATCTCAAAAGTTAGCCATTTAAAATAAAAGTTACTTCAAACTAAAGTAAGGTAGATTATAACCATCAACATAATATATTTATCTCAGAAAAAAATAGAAACTCAAAACCATCGGATTATGCAACTTTAAGTAATGCATGATTTTGTGTCACCGTGTTGCATATTTTAATATGCCAATGTTATCACCAATGGAGCACCACTGCCTGATCTAGTTCCACGAATCCTCACTAAGCGGAACTGGCGTCCTACCCCCAACCACCATCTGCTGGGCTAGGGGGCGCCACCTACCACTCTAGCACCAGGCGCCACTCAGCACTTACCAGATTTATTAATACTGAAATGCGATCGATAAATCTTGAAATCCTGACCTCCTATATTGGACCAGTCCTTGTGTATGAACCCTTTCTTGGTTTGATATGACTAGTTATATGTACAAATATTCAATACAAATTGGAATGTCATAATCTATTTGATTAGAAGTGCTGAGCTCTGTGTATTGAACTCCCTATTAGTAAGCACTTCATAAGTAGCATGTATTGAGGCCGTGAGACCAGTGGGTATGTAGTAAGCTACCTACCACTTACTGATAGAACCAGTAAGCAATAGCTTACTATGAACATCTTATGTTGATATACTACCGATCATACCTGTCTGACTAATAATACTGTAGTAGTCTGTCTGCACTGACCTCTCAGGCAAGGAGCCGCATAGACAGGTAGGCATGAGTAGTGTGGTGACATCAGGGAGCCTAGGTGGTGTAATGGTTAGCACACTGGCCTGGAATGCAAAGAGATATGGGTTCGAGTCCAACTCTAGTCACAATATTTCCCATTTTCATCACCCCCCATGACACTGGTTGCGGGACCATGATCCTATACAAGCTATGTGATGTATGGTTGTTGAACCTACCCTGTGTAAGTGCATTGCCTGTGTGTATGTAATTGTAAGCATTAAAAGACTTACAATTCCAGGGAGACAATTCCAGGGAGATGAGTGTAGTAGTCTGCACTGACCTCTCAGGCAAGGAGCCGCATAGACAGGTAGGCATGAGTAGTGTGGTGACATCAGGGAGCCTAGGTGGTGTAATGGTTAGCACACTGGCCTGGAATGCAAAAAGATGTGGGTTCGAGTCCCACTCTAGGCACCATATTTCCCATTTTCATCACCCCCATGACAATACTGTCATGGGGGTGATGAATCAGGAAATATTTGCCTAGAGCAGGTTTTCAAGCCCACACTTCTTGCCATTCCTGGGATAGTGTGGTAACCATTACACTACCTAGGCTCCCTGATGCAATCACCTTATCCACGCCTACCTGACTATGTGGCTCCTTTCCCGAGAGGTCAGTGCAGACTACTACAATACCATAACTTTTTGTTTACAATAAAAACAAAGAAAGACTGGATAGGTTAAAGCTGCATAGTCCGATGAAGCATCAAATCTTCAAAAAAAAACAAGCAATTATCTAGATTTGATTCTACATATCTAACTTAGATACTGATTCACATATTAAGCATGTGTTGCCACATAGAAGGGAATACTGAGTAAATTTAATAGAACCCGTTACTGCAGAAGCCTATGGTGTCAGTTTTGGCATGCTTGCCAAAACTAATGTTACAGGTTTGCACTTCAAAGAGCTTAAAAGGTAGCCATTTAAAATAAAAGTTACATGAAAATAAAGCAAAGACCCTATAATACTAAGACGGCTCACTCCCTATCTCTGCCATGGTCATGTAAATTTTGCAGTGCCACCTTGTGGTGGGTTTGATCAGCCTGGCTGCTGGTTGGTGTTTCACATGTAAACACATACAATTATATTATACATGAGAGGTGGTGGCCTGCTATGAACAAATACACAAATACACATCATCATCAGCATCAGCAGCAGCATCGCCATAATCACACATCTTTCACATTCATATATACATTTTTACATATAATATAGCACATGTTTAACCAGGAGAACAGCCAGCGCATGAAGTGGTAGATTTGATCATTTTGATTACACAGTACAGGCTGAGTGAGCCGTCTTAGTATTATAGGGTCTTTGACTAAAGTAAGGTAGATTATAACAATCAATTTAATATATTTATCTCAGAAAATTGACAGAAACTCAAAACCATCAGACTATATAACTTTAAGTGATTATTGGTGACAAGCTAAGATTGCATTCCAATTTTTTTTTTTTTCTTGAGGCTGTATTTATACTGTCCATAGCATATAAGCCCAGGTACCCAGGCTTGTTTTCAATGCTGGCCAGTTGTAGAGTTGGTGTTATCTTACTACACAGTGGTTTTAGTGTCTGTTTCCTTTTACTGACAGCTATTCGGTGCGACACTCTCAGGGCTGTTAGCTACAAACGCCAACAAGTCCAACTATGAGAAAGTCCAGTAAGCGGACTGGACTAGGAGGAAGCGAACGACAGCTGTGACGTCACTGGTGGCAATGATGATGTCAACGGCCGAAGCTATCTTGGATCATTGATTCAGCATTACCCTATCTACGACATTTTTTTTTCTTTTCTGGAAAGGGGACGATGTGTGTGCTTTGAGGGGTGAGGTTAATTAAGACTGTCGGAGTCGGTTCCCAGGAGGAAGGAAGCAGAGAGTGCCCGGTTACAGGGGGGGGGGGGGGGCTGCAGAGAACAAGGAGTATTGGGAAGCAAGAGGTGCCCGGACAAGGACACCAACAAACATGATAGACTATTATTTATTTATATACACATAATCAATTATATAGCACAAATATATACAACTTCAATCAAATGGTGAGCTTAAAGTGGAGTTTCTTAAGTCCACAAGTTAATATAATGTGATTCTAATATCATCCTGTGATGTATACTATAGGATCTAACCTTGAATCGCTCTGATTATAAAAATAGAATATTAATAAATTAAAGTGTCCCATCACCCAGTTATGAATGGCCATTTCTTAAATCCTCTGATGTATATTATAGGATCTAAACTTGAATTGCTGTGATTTTAAATGCTCAAATTAATTATTCTTTCCTTCTTTTCTTGCTAACAGCTCAGTTGTATACGATCCCTTCCTAACTTCTCCGATGAACATTTTAAGATTCTAATATGGTAAATTCCAAAGTGCTATTAGGTATATTATAGGGTATAAACTTGGAATAAAACCCGATAGAATAAATTATATAAAACATCATATATATGATATATAATTTGAATTGCCATGATTATAAACATACAGGTTAATGATAAATGAATTAAATTATAGTGATATCTCTCGAGATTCTCAGTAGGCCTCCTGGTACAGGTACAGGTAATTTTCATGATTGATATTACACAAATTAACGTCTTAGTTATACATCGCCGCTGGTTATTGACAAATGTGGACAATTCTGTTTGATGTAAGACATGGCATGTATTATCCAGTTTTATATTATATTTATACCTACTTATTTAATGAGTACTGTATTACGGTTCGAGTGATTCTTATCATTTGAGACCTCTCAAGAACCCACATGTATAACTATTTATAGTCTGTATAAAGCTAAGCTTACCCGTGATGCCACAATTGTCCGCAGTGTGGCAGCACCGTGAGCCGGAACAAATTGTGTCAAATCACTGCAGGCGGGTGAGCATTTCTCTAATGGGAAATAACTCAAGATATAGATTTCACCCGTCTCTGTCGCCATCCATTGATCTCTGAAATATAGACAGTTTTTGTTTTTATTCGTGGGATCTTGTTGGGTTTGAGGTGTGGGGTTTTTTTTGGGGGGAGGGGAGTTAATGCATTTATTCATCGAAATAATATTGTCCAATACCAATGTATTGCTCATTCTGCCATATATTAATTACCAGTTACATTCACACAATAAGTTGGTTTCTAGATTTTTGTAATGGCTGTCCCCTTCCCCCCCCCCCTTTTTTTTCATTGGTAATCAAAATGAGGAAAAACTAGGTTGAAATACAATTAGATGGAATTGTGTGGATATTGGGTCATTTGAATATAGAATTTAAGTTAATTGCATTATTTTGGTTAGGTTTGTGGCTATTTTAAAATATATTTAGTAGGTTAGAGCTTGGACATTGCCCCAGTAATGGTTAAAGGCGGTTTTCTACTAATTAAATAATCACAAACATGCACACTAAGATGCAGTTAGAAAGGACAAGATGGTAATGTGGCTTGATGACAATTTATTTTTTAAATATTAATAATGCATATAACATCCAATGCAAATAGAGGTGTCGAATTAAATATACGGACAAGTGCAAATAAAATACAAATGATAAATAAATGTAAAGTCAATACTGACTAAAGATCAATCATATATTGCAATTCTCTCATAGAGGGGTTGGTGCCATTAAATTATTTTTTTTAAATACAGATGTACACTTATAGAGTAACCCATAGTGGGCGATCTAACATGGTTGGCTGTTTCATTGTCACGTGTGCTTTAAGCACTTCTAAATATGGTAAAAAGCCTGTGTATATACTGTATTCTCATGGGTTAACGCCCACGGCGTTTAAATTGGCAAATCACTGAAGTGGGGGCTGGGCGTTTACCCACACATAGGTACTTAAGGGGTGGATGTTTACGAAATAGTTGGCCAAGTGTGGGGGGGGGGGGGCGGCGTTAACCGACACATGGGTGTTGTTAACCCGCGAGAATACGGTAATACACAGGGTCCACAAGAAAACCTAAATGGGGAAAGTATTTTTGTATACTACTGTCAGGTTTGGTGTGTAGTGTAGCATTCCATAGAACACACCCAGGGACTCTTACAGCGCTGTCGCTCTCCATTCACATACTTGGTTATATAGACAAGCGATCTCATGCAAAGCTGTGCTGGAGAACATTGGCTGTGAGTGCTTTTCTGGTTCTCTCGGTGGTGAAATTGAAATACCTAAGTTACGAGCGAGACCAGAAGAGCACTCATGGCCAATTTTAGGCAGCACAGCTTTGCATGAGATCGCTTGTCTATATATTATTTAGTTATTACAGGTTAACACAAAAGGAGAGATATGTAGCTGGATTGAGTAGAGACTCTGGCTGGCCCAAAAGACCTACCGATTATTAAACACAACAAAATTTTAAAGCTAGAGTTCAGAACCAAATGCGCCCACTGGAGGGGAAACCCGTTGGAAGCTGGAGAAAGCGTGCCAAACACCCCCCCCCCCCCGGCTTAAGCAGCTAGCCAGACGCCAGGCTGCTGTAGCTGCTGTACCCACATAACCAGCGTGCCGCCGAGAGGGTCGCGGGTTCGAATCTAGTAGACACAATTACTACACGATGGGTTCCATATTAAATAATATTTGTATAATGCTTATACTGCAGATAACCTAGCATATGCATGGAGAGTGATGGTGCTGTAAGAGCCCAAGGTGTGTTGTGCGGAATGCTATGCTACACTACACACAAAACCTGACAGTAGCACACAATCGGCACATCTTTCAAACAAAAGAACGCTCCCCCCCCCCGACCCCCCTTGATGCCCTGCCACCTTGTTAAGTGACTGAAAAGTCATTGAGATATTAAAGCCACCCGTTATAGCTCGCGGGGGAAACAAACGAACTCGGAATAGTTCTGATTTGTGCCACAGGTGGTGCAGGATTAGTACTGAACTTTGCCACTTGGTGGTGTAGAGTGACCTAGACTGGTCAGTGCTCCCCAAGCACAACTTTGCTTGCTTTTCCTCTGTTTACATAACCAGATATGTGGGGGAGAGTGCTGAGTCTGGCACTCCAACTGCTGTTTTGAAAATGGCCGGATGAGTGGAGAGAAGGGAGAGTAAAACTTAGATACTTTAATTGTTTTTAGAGTAGTACACACCACAAAGATATTTGCTGTAAAGCAAAATATTAGTTAGTACAATTTCATTACATAATGTACCTAGTGATTATTCAGAAAGGCATATAGGGGAAACGGTTTTTTCTTGTTGAATGGAAAAGGTTAAAGTTGCATAGTCCGATGGTTTTGAATTTCTGTATTTTTTCTGAGATTATTAGATTGATCACTAGTATCTACTTTACATTAGTTCAAAGTTACTTTTATTTTAAATGGTAAACTTGTGAGATATTTTGAGTGCAAACATGGAAAATTAGTTTCGGCAAGATTGCCAAAACTCTGATACTATAGACTTCTGCAGTAACAGGTTCTGTTAAATTGACTCAGTATTGCCTTCTACGCAGAAACAAATGCTTAATAAGTGCATTTAGATAATTGGTTTGGTTTTGAAAATGTTGTATTTCATCGGACTATGCAGCAAAGGGGAATTAACTAGCCGATGGTGAGTCTACAGTCGGGACGCCGCTACTAGGTGGCGCCACTAGTCGGGCACAGCGGTCCTGCTTCGACTGAACCCGAGTCTCAGAGTGACTGGCAGTGAACCCATAGTTTAAAGGGTTGTGACTGTTCATTCTATACCCAGTGGGAGAGGAATCATTTGTGAAAATTGTAATTCATCAATAACTTGATTTCTTGTGGAAGTGTTATGGTCACCATTATATCGTTAAAATTATCTCTCCCCCCCCCCCCAATTCCTTCTATTTGTCTTTTAAAGAAGGTCGGGGTTCTTTCAAGTTTACACATTTAATGGTCGGTTATTTGCATTTAAACCAATATAAATGTCTATAAAGCATTTTCATATTTAAACTAGCAATATATGACGAATAGGGCTACATATTATTAATGTTGATTATGGATGTTAGGTTAAACAATCCTGTGACCGTCCAGATATGACCTTAGATGTTGCTAGGACGTAAAACCCCAACAAACAAAATCCTGTCAATTATTTCTAAACAGTAATTATGTGGTTGACTTTGGAGAACTGTTGTTCTAGTCTTAATGAAATTTTCATTTCTCTTAACTTATTGTAGATATTCATTTCAATGTGTTAGAAATGGCGTACTAGTCTATATTTAGATATTAGTAGATTAGCTGACCTTGATACATAAATGAAGTGGTTGTATGACATTTATTCTCATAAATAAAGTGGTATCTTTCAATATTTATATATATCCCCATAGATGTTATATATTGTGAATCTGGTGAGAAATTGGGTCTTGCTATGAATATATTATATAGAATGTCCTTGCAATATAGAAGTAGTTTCTAAAGGCAATATAGACCACATGTGTGTGGCACATCCAATGTCTTCAGACAGAAATTTCAATATGTCACTTAATTAGATTCAGTTGTTGTTGTCACTTTCAAAGCGTAATTGAGTTGGGTTCTTTCTGTAAATGCCAATTTACATATGTGGTGGTTGCTGCATGCTTCTTGTAGAAATATTCTGTTTGGTTAATTAATGTTTGCAACATTTAGAGATTTGCTTTTTTACTCTTCTCCCCCCCCCCCCCCTTCGCTTTCTTTGTTTCTTCTAGAAAAGAAAGTAATTTGAATGATTTTGATGATCATCGTTTCTCCCTCTTTTTGTTGTTCTGAAAATGAAGTAAAGCTTACTTTCTGAATGATTAATCTTGGGAAAAACTAATTGAAATACCGCATAGAATGTAGTTGCTTGTATTCTTGATTAATTTGGAAATATATATGAATTAATGTATTCACCTGAATTTACCTGATTTACATGGATTCCCATAATAGTTTAATACGGTACGAATCGTACAGAGAGTGAATTGGCATCCATAAATGAAAGGTTATCTCATTTGTTTTGTATTGCAATAACAACAAAAATTAAATATTGCATTACATCTTTCTTGGTGGCATTTTGACTATTTCAAAAAGCTTCAACAATTAGGTTCCAATGGCAGAAACTGTGTCCTGTGGTGCTTTTACAGACAATCAGGTGATGGCATTAAAGTGGCTTTGGAAATCGAAAATCTGACTTTGTGGTTCCCTGACCAGGATAGATGTGTGGGCTGTGAAAAAATACATGTAGGCATGGTTCGTGTTAAGGAGATTATTGTTCCCTCTCATTAGGGAGTGAAGAATGGGCGGAAATGGGGAAACCTGAACGCAGGTGGTGGCCTAGTTAAACTGCGCATGCCCGGTGTGACCGGAAGAAGTCTCTGATGGTGAACATGAATGGTTCGTAATTCCAGCCGCGCTGTGCATTGTGGGATGAGTAAAAGCAAAACAAATCTGGTTCATGTTGTTAGTAGAGTTTTGGCATGCTTGCCAAAACTAATTTTGCACGTTTGCACTTCAAATATCTCAAAAGTTAACCATTTAAAGTAAAAGTTACTTCAAACTAAAGTAAGGTAGATTATAACCACCAACCTAACATATTTATCTGTTAAAAAAAAAAATAGAAACTCAAAACCATCGGACTATGTAACTCTAAGTATTTGTTACTCTGTCCATTTAATAGAACCTATGACTGTTGAAGTCTATAGAGGGTCACATTTTCGGCAAGCACGCCAAAATTAAAGCTGCATAGTCCGATGGTTTTTTGAGTTTCTGTCATTTTCTGAGATAAACATATTAGGCTGGTCGTTACAATCTACCCTACTTTCATTTAAAGTAACTTTTATTTTAAATAGCTAACTTTTGAGATATTTTAAGCGCAAACAAGCAAAATTAGTTTTGGCAAGCTTACCAAAACTCTGACACCATAGATTTCTGCAGTGATAGATTCTATTAAATTGCCTCAGTATTCCCTTCTATGTGGTGACACATGTTTAACAAGTGCACCAGTATTTAAGTTAGATATGTAGAATCAAATTGAGATACTTGTTTTGGTTTTGAAAATTTGATATTTCAGCGGACTAGGCAGCTTTAAGTTGTCTCTGAAGTTAATCGTATTAAATCAAAGTTACTTCAAAGGTCATCATCATCATCATGCTGTCGGTCGCGATGCGACAAAGACTGCTTTCATTACTTGACTGCCGCTCTCCATTTAGCTCTCTGCTGTGAGAGTTGCGTCCATGAGTCGGTCTTAATGTCTCTCAGCTTCAGGTTTCTCTTGATGGTATCCTTGAACCGGAGACGGGGGCGCCCTCTCTTTCTGTAGCCAGAAGACAGTTGAGAATAGAGGATCTGCTTTGGTAGCCTGTCTGATGACATCCTCATGAGGTGTCCAGTCCACCGGAGATTCTTTTTGATCAGAAGATCTTCCATAGAGGGCAGCCCCATCCGTTCGAGTATTTCCTTATTCAAAGGTAAGGTAGATTATAATGATCAACCTATTATATTTATCTCAGGAAATGACAGTCAAAACCATCGGATTAGGCAACTTTAAAGCTGCATAGTCCAATGAAAGCAGCAACATTTCTAAACCAAGACAATTAAGTGGATTTGATCCTGCATGTGTAACGTAGATACTGGTGTTCTCGTTACTAAACATTTGTCGCTGCTACATTTTGTTTAACTGCGTCCTTATGTAGCCAATGGTGTCACATTTTCTAGATATACGCCAAAATTAATTTTGCATGTTTTCACTTCAAATATCAGCAGTTATATTGAACTAAATCTTAGCGATCAACTTAAAGTCGCATAGTCCCATAAAGCATCAAATTTTCAAAAACAAACCAATTGTCTAAATGTTATCCTACATAACTGACTTAAATACATACCTCTGCACTTATGACACATTTGCTGCCACATAGAAGGGAATACTGAGTCAATTCAATAGAACCTGTTACTGCAGAAGCCTCTGGTGTCAAGAGTGTTGGCATGCTTGCCAAAATTAATTTTACGTGTTTAAATTTCAAATATCTTTTTTTTTAAAAGGTTAGCCAGTTAAAATAAAAGTTACTTTAAACTAAAGCAAAGTAGATTATAACAATCAAATTCATATACTTATCTAAAAGAAAAGTGACAGAAACTGAAAAGCATTAACTTTAATTTCCTGTGTATGTACAGAAACTGCCGTTCCTCGCTAATCCCATTTCACATAATGGCTAAGCACCAGTCTGCACATTCAGTAATTCTCGCCTATCAAGATTTTTTTTGTTTCCTGGTTGCCCAGTGATATAAATAACAGCATTTTACGTCCTAATAAAACCTCTCTTCGATGGTTGTGAGATGAACCAGGGGCGTAGCTAGGCATACGCGCGTATGCCAAAACGTCCACATCGTTTTGTCAAAAAAAATTAAATTAAAAAATAATAAAGAGAGAGAGAGAGAGGAGACATGTAGTAGTCGGGAGTGTCGAAAACTCAAGTCTAAAATGTGTCAAAACCGCCAGCTTAAGCTTAAGCGGCCCCCTAAACCCCCTGCCGAAATTAGGAGCACACATCGTTAAAGGTCTAGCTACGCCCCTGTGAGCTATTAGATCTATTGTCAGCGGGACTGGCTGAGGGGACCGGCAACTTGGGCAGTCACCCGGGGCGCCATGTGCTAGTGGGTGCCACGCCACGTCAAGTGTTAAATTTGGTTTAATTATACTTGTAAGGGCGCTGAAGTTCAGCTTGTCCGGGGCACCAGCAACCCTAGGGCGGGTTATGATTATCTGATTATATATATATATACATATATATATAATTATTTCCTACAAGAAAGAAGGAAAGACAAACAAGGTAATGGGATGGAAAACTGTATTCTCTGGCAAGAGATAAGTGCCCTCTGCCAATAAACAAAACAATTTTAAGCGAGTGGTAAAGGCGAGAGGACGAGGCATGACAGCTGAATAGGCCAGGTGGTAGTGCCAGGCAAGGAGGGGGAGCCTGCCCAGTCCGCTTGAGTTGTTAAGTGTCAGTAGTTGAGAAGTGTCAGAACATGGTGGAATCAGGTGACACTGAGAGGATAATCAGTTTACAGATAATTATACTCGTATAATGCTTATACAGCACATATATACATATATATGTATATATATATATATATATATATGTGTATATATATACATATATACATATATATATACATACATATATATATATCTACATATATATATATATCTACATATATATATGTATATATATATATATGTATATATATATGTATATATATATATCATGCTATTTTCACAGAACCTGTTAATGATAATAACAAATTTAGAAGTATTAAAAGCAGTAGGTGAAAATCGATTGTGACTCAATAATATGTGATATGTAATATGCACTGGCTATTCACAGAGCTGCTGCTCTGCGAATTGTATCCACCAATACTGTAATTCGCAGAGCTGCAACAAGATCAAAGCCGGGCATCAAGACACTTAGTGACAGCCATAACCATGACGTTTCCGAGGACATATATCACCATTACTCATTAGGCCAAATAAAAAAATGTCAATGTGTAACTTTTCATAGGTGATGGATATAAAATGTCACATTAACAGAAGGGTTTTGCTATAAGTGGTACAATAAGTCCTGCTTACACGATCTATTTCCCGTCCTGATATGACCTTAGATGTTGCTAGGACATAAACAACAACAAACAAACTATTTCGCACAGCAAAGCAGCTCTGCGAATAATAATCACTCTTCTGCTAATTCACAGAGCAAAGTAGATCAAAGATTCACCCGGTACTTGTAGTACACGGGTGAATGACAATGTAGTGTAAATACGGGTGAAAATAGCTTTAGTATGGAGCAGGAAGTAGAAACTGTGGTTCCATGATCAAATGGCTACATATATTGGTACAGATTTGGTGAAATGGGAGAGAATGCAAAAAGACAAGATGGCGGCCATAGAACGCCGTCGATTTCAATTTTGAGTGGTATTAAAATAGCTATTTTATTATATTTTTTAACTCAAAGGTAGCGGGGAAATAATAAGACATATGTAAAGAATAATTGTTGCTTCTACATTGTGAAATTAGGCTCTCATTTCATTTCCCTGCATTTTCGACAGTTTTTATATAGGGTTGGTATTCACCCGTGTACTACGAGTACCTCGTGAATCCTTTATCTAAGAGCAAAGCAGCTCTGCCAATAGCCTCGTCATATGTAATAGTCGTTACCACCCGCATGTTTACGGGACCTCTCAACCTTAACATGTCCATTCGGACCTGAAACTGTAGGTATCTTCTGATTGGTGCTTTCTGCTCTCTGACCTCACTTCCGCCATGTCAGTTATTTTTAATCCTGGATTAATCAACCAATCAGCATTGGGGATTCTGAGCATCAGCCTAAGACGAAGAAAATACCATGTGTGTAATACCCAAGTCAGTCACACTAATGCTTGTGATCACATCAAAAAGTAGTCGCAAAGAGGTCGCTAGTGATCGCTGAGTGGTCCTCAACCGCCTTGCAACCATATTGGTCGCAGCTACTGCACTAAAAAGATATATATGTAATGGTGGATCTGTGCTTTATTTTTATTTGCATAATAAATTATAAAACACTTATATGTATATTGACATATACATATAGTATATATATCTTATATATAGTATATCTATTATAAATATAGTATATATATTATAAATATAGTATATATACTATATATATATATTATATGTAGGCTTACTATTATATATACTGTTGCAGGACTCGCCGATCACAGAGATCGCTGGAAACAGAAACCACTGGCATTGAGGATTTGCTTGTGACGTCGACATCACACTACTCCTGCATCGTGGTTGGATAGAAGCAGTTCTTTCTACTATCAAGTGTGTGTGTGTGCGAATGTAAATAAAACAAAAAGCACAAATCTATTCACTGCTACAATCTAAAGCCGTGTTTACACGGGCAAATGTGAAGCGAATTAGACAAAGCGATTCATATGAAGCGAAGTAGCGGCGCGTTTACACGAAGCGAGTTTGAAAGTGTTTCGGCGCCGGGAACCAACGGCCTTAGTTCCGCCTGTAGTCGGCAAGCACTGCTATTTGTTTAGTTTACACACGTCGATTCGACGCAGATGTAGCTGCTACGTTAATATCGCTTGGAATTTAGGGTTAATTTAATTAAATTTCATTATTTGAGTATGTAATTCTGTTAAATATGATCGCATTTAATAGATTTTGGCCTAATCGGGCCCTAACACTGCCGGGTACCAGCGATTAGTTACTGCTCCCCCTGTTTCCGGCACGCACTACTATTTTATACTACCGCCGCCCGAGAACCAGTGGAATCGCTTCATATAAACCACCTCCCGAGGCGATCTACAAAAAGCGAATCATATGAATCGAATCAGCCCTAATCCGCTTAAGCGGTGCGTTTACACGGCGAATGTGAGGCGAACTAGGCAAGGCGATTCATATGAAGCGAATTAACTCGCCCGTGTAAACACAGCTTAATTCTGTTATTTAGAATTATGAATATTCACTCGGGGGTGGAAATAATGTTATTTAGGAGCATAGCTTACTCAATAAGTGAAATTTGGCTAAAATTAAACTCAAAATCGTAGCGATATTAAGGCCGCTGCCGCATCGGCGGGATCTATTCACTGCTACGATCTAAGTCGTTATTTAGAACCATGAATATTCACTCGGGGCTTGAAATAATGTTTATTTAGGAGCATAACTTACTCAATAAGTGAAATTCAGTCAAATTAAACCAAAAATCCAAGCAATAATATGAATAAGCAATGCTTAGGACCGACCCGCCCACATTAGTCGGAATTACGAAACTGTCTATAGAAATTGAATATATTATTAACCAATCGCTGTCATCCACCATTTGCTGCGGGCAGAAGTTTGACGAGTCTGCATGTGCTGAAAACGGCGTTGAGAGCCAAACAAATGCCCGTGACCATTGAGTTTGCATTCTATGGAGTTTGCTGCTACACGCAGTGCAAAACTAAATTAATAGAAATACAGAACAATTTGGCATAAACATGAAAGTTTTGAATTACAAACTAGTCTATTGACATATACATATAAATGCTTGGAGAATTATTTATTTATTATTATGCGATTCAACACGAGTATACAAATGGCGGCCGCCATAGGGCTATTTCCGTTTCCGTTTGCTGGGTTTTGCTGATTTAATTTTCCACCTCTATGAGTATGAGTACAGGTATTGTTTATGTATATTATACACATGTTAGTACTTAGCCTCCACCCTGGGTGGGTCAGTATTAAGACCGCCGCCGCATCGGCAGCGTTTTTGTCATTGTCGCTGTACTTTCTATCCAACCATGATGGCCGACTAGGCACTGGTCACGTGGTGATAATCGTTAGATGATGCAAATTCTCAACAGCAGTTGCTACATTATATACACCTAATATAAAATGGCGGTAGTTACATTAAACCAGACATCGATCTACAATGGGGGACATGTGGTGTAGTTCATTTTCTGACATTTGGTGGCGTGTCGGTAGTAGTGGGCCTACACGGCCATTGACAATGCTTTGAGTTTGCCGGTACGCGCAGTGCAAAACGTTTATTTTATTCAAAATTATTAGAAATGCAGAAGGCTAACCTTATGAATTTAATATAATCTATTCGTTGAATATGTTTTTTATATGTGTACCAAGCGGTTTGTCTCTAGGTGGTGGGGTTTTAGAGATATTTCACTTCTTCTGTATGAATATAATCCAAGATTGCTCACGGGCATTGACAATGCATTGACTTTACCGTTACGCACAGTACAATACAGAACCCTAACCTTATAGATTTAATATAATCTGTTTGTTGAATATCTGAGTTCCAAACGGTTTGTATCTAAGTGGTGTATTTTTAGAGATATTTCACTTTTTCTATATGAAGATTGCTCACGGCCATTGACAATGAATTGACTTGACCGGTACGCACAGTGCAAAACGTCTATTTTGTTCAAAATTAATAGAAATACAGAACCCTAACCTTATAAATTTAATATAATCTGTTTGTTGAATATATTTTCTATATGAGTTCCAAACGGTCTGTATCTAAGACTAGTAAGAGGTGTATTTTTAGAGATATTTCACTTGTTCTCTATGAAGATTGTTCATAGCCATTGAGTTTGCAGTTTGACAGTGTGTGGTTTCGGGCCATTAGTTCAGTGGCGATGCGAACGGCAGGAATTTGAACTAAAAAGTCGGAGGTCCCCCATTGAGCTATTTATAGTCTGTTTTGACCAGCATCCTGCTTGCGAAACAACAATCCAAATTTTAACAAAACGTTGTTGTTATTGTGGGTTAAAGGGACCAGATATATAGGTCACTTAGACACTACCGTACTCCGACAAATGCTCTCCAAGCATACATTTGCCAGTTTTCAGTTTATGCAACTACATATGTGGGAGGGGGTGGGGGTGGTGGGTGGGGGGGGGGGGGGGGGTGCTAACATTGGTTGCTTCTGTTGTGTTTTATTTAGTCCAGCAGCACTGACACTTTTAAACAACCATATAGAGAGAACAATGTTAAAGATTGCAATCAAAAATGATAAATATACCGTTCAAATGTTTTTTTATCATAACCAGCTACTTTTTGTGCGAATAATTGATTAAATCATGTAGATTAATAGACTTTAAAAGTTGAATTGAGAGCTTTCTGTGGCTGCCATTTTGGTGGTTGCCATGGCTTCCCCTGTGTGTGGGGAACCCCTCTAGGTCATGTGATGAGGTTATCCCACCTATGATGTCATTCATACATCACAGACCTCAACTCTCCTCCCACATGTTCAGTGGCATGAACTGAACAAACTAAGCAAAGCTATGTTTGGAGAGCTTTTGATGCTGGATTCGTTTGTATCTGGGTGAGGTATAGCCGGCGACTTTAAAAGAAAAGATCTAAAAAATATATATATTTAAAAGCCTCTAGTCGTTCTCGAGCCAGACGTAAGGATTCATTGTAGGGAAATACCGACTCTGTCGTGTTTGTTTGGGACTGTGTTCTATGTTATCAGAATAATTGGGGCTAAGAGTAGTCCAGTGTTATTTTGGTGTCCAGTGTTTCACTAAACTTTGTCTGTGGTAAACGCAGGGTCCGTACACATGTGAAGATATGGAATTCAAGGCTATTTCAAGGCTGTTTTTGATAGGAATTCATTTTTTATTTGGATTAATGGAAAAACACAACAATGGCGAATGGCAATTTCATTCTAATTTAGATCAGTTGGGACAGTTTAATGGAATTCAAGGCTTTTCAAGGCTAATTCCATAAAATAGGTTAAATTCAAGGCTTTTCAACACCTTGGAATGCGGTAAATGAAGTTCAAGACTTTTCAGGCCCTGTACGCACCCTGTAAATGCCAATAGCTGCTATACTCAAATAGTTACCTCTCCTCCTGTGATATTTACTGCTTGTGTTGTAGACTATGTAGCTAGCCCGGATCCTCTGGGTGTTGTTGTGGCAGAAAAAAAAAGAAATTTATGGATTTACTTCCCAAGATATTTAGGATTAGATAAACATGTGTAGACGGATTATGGTATAACAATCAGATAAAATAGAATAATAACCGTGTGAATACCATGGATTTATTTATTGGTAGTGATTATAAGAAAAGGATATAATATATATAAATATCGTTCCATAAAGAATTAACTGGTGTTACTATAATATTGTGAACCTTTTGAATATTAGTGTGAACGGTAGTGTATGTAATATATGCATAAAAGACATCCAGGCACGTATGGAGAACAAAGGATATGTAAATGAGATGACGTCATAGACAAAGGGTGCCAGCGGTTCAGGACCCCAGACGGTGAATATGTGAAAGTATGTCTGAACACTTTGACTTCTGGATACTGAATGCTTTATTCACTGTCCAGGGTCCTGAACCGCCGGCACCTTTTGTCTATGACGTCATCTCATTTACATATCCTTTGTTCTCCACACATGCCTGGAGGTCTTTTATGCATATATTACAATGTGGTATCTGTGAATAAAGTGGAGAATTGAAAATTACTTTTTATATAGTTGATTATTTACGTAGCTAACTTGGTGCTAAATCTGTTTAGCAGAATGTTGGTTTTAGAGCATGGCTTACTTGTATGTATTAGCCCAGAAATGTATTAGATATTTGAAGGTTTTATGCCCTAGCAACATCCATGAAAT
Organism: Branchipolynoe longqiensis; assembly: GCA_030323885.1. Lineage (NCBI taxonomy): Eukaryota > Metazoa > Annelida > Polychaeta > Phyllodocida > Polynoidae > Branchipolynoe > Branchipolynoe longqiensis. Next base: position 73,842,361 of record CM059197.1, on the reverse strand, counting down.
AAACAGATTGGGGGCCGAGTACTGACACTCATTGCGACTCTATAGGCTATGAATTCATGTGAGGGAGCGGGACGTAGCTCAGGCGGTAGTGTCCACCTGTGAAAGTGTCGGTCATCCTATCGATCCTGCTCAGTGGACACATTTGCAGTTTGGGCTATTTTCCGTTCCAACCACTGGTCTACAACTGGTTCATCAAACGATGTGGTATGTGCTGTCCTAGGTAAATATGTGGGAAAGTGCATATAAAAGACCCCTTGGTCCTTATCGGAAAGAGCAGCTGATGTGGCGGCAGTGGGTTTCCTCCAGAGAAATGTCAGAATGATCAAAATGTTTGACATCCAATAGACGATGATAAAAATCCATGCGCTCTAGAGGTGTCGTTGAATAAAACAAACTTTCCTTTCCATGTATAAGATCTTCAAGGAGAGGCCCAGACTTGAGATCAGGAAGCACTCATTTTTCTTTCGAGTGACAGATTGATGGAACAGTCTCCCAGACCAAGTGGTTGAAGCACCAACGGTAGAAGCATTTGAGAGAAGGCTGGACAGACATTGGAGAGGACACCCACAATTATAGGACTCCAGGGCATCGTCGACCCACATGTGTGTGCAAAATAAAAGTTCTTTTTTTTGCCATAATGAGCTGGCATTAGAGGCCCATTAGGACCTAGATCAGCCAGAAGAGGATCTATAAGTTAATATGTAAGTCAATAATGTATTGTAAAGAAATGAGTAAAGGCTACGCAAGCCTCGTTTTCAATAACACCTGAAATGTCATCCAATATTTATTCTTTAGTACTGCAATGGATGATTAAATTGCATCTGAGCATATCTGCAGATTTGCGTAAGAAGGTTTCATGGGTAGTTATGAGTGAAAGGTTAAATCAAAGGGCAGGTTTCATTTTGTCCATGTTTATTTTATCCTTGTTTATTTTGACGAGGCATAGCACCGGAAGTGACATATTGATTCAGCATTTAACTTCCTGTCAGTCAAGCTTAAGACTTACTCAATGACTGGGCTAGACAAACTTTAAGAGATATTGTTTTTGTTACACAAAATAAAGCATGTAAATACCGTGTTTAAAACATGATTTAAAACCTACTTCATATAGTAACCAGGTCTCTGGTTATATAACACACCGTCTTTATTTAAAACAAGGTCGTTTTACTTTAGTCTTTTATGTTTCTTTTGTCATTATTTCAAGTCTAACCACACACACCTCCTAATTGAATACAAGAACAGCGTTCTCCAAGAATGACGTCATATAACATTAACGAACACTCGATGCTGTTGTCAAATCTCATCTGATGATGTTGGTGTCAGTGGCCGACATAGATTAATCACCTCTCACCATTCTAACCATTTGTTTGCACCTGCGCAGATCATACAAACTCGAGTTGCATAAACGAATGTGCTTTTGGCGGATAGAAATGGCGGAACCGAGGAAAATCTATGGGCACGAGCGAATTTATCGAATAGCACCTTTTAAAAGTATGTAAACAGCCAATGCAAACTATTTGTCTACTGTTTGATTTTTTTTTTACACCTTCCATCTGAATAATAATTAAATTAATCATCATAATAATAATGTGATGTCATTGCTCCTGACGACCCCAGCCAAGACATAGGGCATTGGTCATTTTGCACACAGCCCATGTTTTTTTAGGTACACCTTGGGGTGTTCTGTTTTAAATTCTAACGACCGGGATAATTGGAATGGTCCGAAAGGTGATAACCAATGAGGGCTATTGTGGCTGTCATCTACTGGGTAATTCGGGGAGTAGGCCTACAACATGCACCTCCATTTGTTCATGTTTGCAAAATGACCAAATAGTCCTCAAAGATTTGATTTATTATGGAACCACTCAATTATACAGTAAACTAGATCTAGAGTGAAATAAATACATCGATGCTGTGTTTTCCATCTGGGAGTTTCCCATAACAGATAGAAGATGTCTACATGTGATCACTGCCACTCAAATTAAAAGGATTTCATTTTTACATCTTTTGAACAAACTAATAGTTCAGAACTTGTGCTACTGTGAAGAATTCAGCTATATACACCAAAGGTAGTCTAATTATCGAAATTGATCTTGCTATAGAATGAAATATGGTCGCTCATAGCCATTATTCAATCAAAGTCAACGACTGGGTGCGGCATACTCTTGAGTAACTAGAACCTGGTCAACCAAGCATTGTCATGAGTGTACATATCAAGATGTCCAACCTCCGTACTTTATACACTCTCAATGGATAATATGTGAACATGTAACAATCATTTATAAACTACTCAGTAGGTTGAATAGCTAAGTGAATATTTATTACCAATCTAAGCAGTTCTGAGGTGTGTTAACATACAAATAAAGCATTACACTGTCTGTATAATTATGTATGCAGCTACACTGTGTAGGTGTGACTCAATGCCCCCAAAATATAGCTTAAACAGTTCACTCCAAGCTTTTATAATTAGTTCACAACAATAGAAATTTAGGCGTTAGTTAAAGTTGCATCGTCCGATGGTTTTGAGTTTGTCATTTTCTGAGATAAATATATTAGGTTGATCGTTATAGCTTACCTTACTTTAGTTTGAAGTAACTTTTACTTTAAATGGCTAACCTTTTAAATATTTGAAGAGCAACCATGCTATATTAATTTTGGCAAGCACGCCATCGGCTTCTGCAGAAACAGGTTTAATTAAATTGTTGCAGTATTCCCTTCTAGGTGGTGACAATTGTCGAATAAGTTCACCAGTATCTAACTTACATATGTACAATCAAATGTAGATAATTGCCATGGTTTTGAAAATTTGATGTTTTAATCGGACAATGCAGCTTTAAATGGAATTCAAACGTGGTTTGGTGAAATGAAAATGGCTTCCCTAAACCCACAAAAAGAAGAATTGTGTACATTTTCAAAATTACTCCCACACCCCTTTATACACAAAGCGATGGTGTAGATCAATACAGCTGGAGGTAGCGGCAAAGAACCTATAATACTAAGATGGCTCACTCCCTATCTCTCCCATGGTAATGTCAATTTCGCAGTGCCACCTTGTGGTGGGTTTGATCAGCCCAGCTGCTGGTTGGTGTTTCACATGTAAACACATACAATTATATTATACATGAAATAGGTAAGTATGAATACACAGCAATATGAAATTGCTATGAACAAGTACACATCATCATCATCAGCATCGCAATCATCACACATCTTTCACATTCATATATACATTTATACATATAATATAGCACCTGTTTAACCAAGAGAACAGACAGCGCACCAAGTGGTGGGTTTGATCATTTTGATTACACAGTACAGGCTGAGTGAGCCGTCTTACTATTATAGGGTCTTTGGTATCGGTAAGCGTATTTGGGTCGTTCTCAGAAGTTTTGTACCAATAGTGTGACATCAGTACCAGAAAATCAAAATGCTGCCAAAGTCCTATAAGCAAGTTTCCTCAATGTGTATGTCCTTTTGCATCTGAATAATTGAAAATAAACATATTCTGATATTCTGGCATTTTTAAGTAGGTCAAATGATGCTCACACCCAATAAATAGCAGTATAGCATGGAAACCAATCTGACTCCAAAATCAAATATTTTCCACACAAAACTTGACATTTTTAGGACATTTCACATGCCACTTGCTTTATAAACAGTAGTAATAATAATTTGAAACCTCATTGCTATGGTTTTGTCTTATTTGTGAATATTAAAGAGAAAAGCAAGAAAATATTAGCAGAGTAACAGATTAGCAGAGTAACAAAGTGGAAACAACAATTTTACACAAATGTTCGGCTCAAATTTCAATGTTTAGGGGCAATTTCAGGATTTATCTTTTACTATACCATAACTGGGTCCATGCATAGTGTCAAATGGTGAAAATAGTTCCTGTACTGTATCTGTACTCAGTGTTTGATACAGAGTTTCATAGTACTTGCAAGTGGAAACGAAATGTTACGATGTTAATGACTCCAGAAAATGTTAACTATTTCATAATTTAAAAAAAAATTTTAGAAATAAATGTCTTCAACTTAATGAAGACATTGTATATGACCATTTGAAGTGAAATGAGCTGTTGTTCAGAGGTTTTCATTAAGTTTGTGACACTTTATTTTCAATGCTGTTGACAATGTCACAAATTAGTGATGTAATTTTCTATGTATTTAGCTACATCCATCCCAATAAGATACATAATACACAATATTAACATTTACTTTTGATCTAAACTATCTCCCACATTATTTGGCTAACTGATGAAATCTAAATATTGACACTCCAATAAAGGGTTTCTTTGAAATATGCATTTCTAGTAGACTACCTCAAGTGGTACACAGTTTCTGAGAACGACCCATTTACATATATGCGTTCAATTAAAGTCAACGGCGGGGTGCGGCCTGTGACAGGTATGTGTTTGTACAGTATAGAACCTTCCACCCCAGGGCTAGTAGACTGCTTACTAGCAATAATACGGCAGGTCGAGAACAATAAAAGGCACATCATGATAACCCAATGCTGCCACTCTGGATTTTACACCAACAAAAGAATAACATCTTTTTTTTAAGTATCAAAGTTGTCTTTAAAAAAAGTATAAATAAGGATCAACTTATCCTGATTTGTAACCTTTTATTATCTTTTTAAGCTAACATGTGCTCCTTTTGAAAACGCTTCAGGAATGATGTATGGAGTGTTGTGAGGAGTTGTGGCTGTTGAGCCCTCAGTTTTGCATAGTTAAAGTGTATTGTCACTTGGTCACTGACAGCAGAGAGCTCAGCAAAAGTTCCACTCAACAGAACACACATCACTCCTGCAAAGACACTAGCAAAGCACATCTCTCAATCTTATCAAATTCCTAATTCTAAATCTGAAGAGTTTTCAATTACTAGATTGGCAATCTTTTGCTGAAAAAAAGTATAAAACAAAGTTTTTACACCTGGAAAAAAAGTATGAAAAAGGTTTTTCTTTATAAAAAAGTATATTTTCAAAATAGTATAAAGTGGCAGCACTGATAACCACAACTATCTGTGTGGAGAACAGACCTATCTAATCAATGCGTATGTCCCCCTCAAATTGGATTTCACGACCACACGTTATCGCTTTCATTTAAAATATACATTAATTAGCATGTGTGAAACATAACACAGAAGAGGGGGGGGGGGGGGAGATAGAGCTTTTTTGTTTGTTTGTTGTTTTATGTCTCTAGTGTAGGTCATATCAGACGTATACAAACTTGTGACAGTGCACTCATGGTGACTTTATAGTGCTGTCCCACTGGGAAACCAGGCCACCGGCACCATGACCCGATATCCCACTCAGTCACATTATCCTGACACTGAGCCAACCAGTCCTTGCCCTATCCTAATAATGCCGAGCACCAGGCTAGGAAGCAACAAGTATCAAGTTTTAAGTCATTGGTTTTACTCGACCAGGGTTCGAACTTTGAATTGATATTTCAAGTGTAAACATGCCAAAGTAACGTGGGCTTGTTTGCCAAAACATACGTTTCAGCAATAACAAATTCTATTAAATTGACTTACTATGCCCTTCTATATAGCAAAAAATACTTAATAAATACATCAGTATCCAAGTTGGATATGTAGGTTCAAATCTAGATTAGTGCTTTGCCTTTGATAATTTTTATGTTTCTATCGGACTTGTCAACTTTAAAGATATTAGCAAAGAACCACTTCACCCCTAAGTATTCGCTTAAATAGGGCCGAGCCATAAAGTTTGGGTGATATAATTATGTTTCTCGTCCTAAATATATATTCTTCGTTGTGTGTATGAAAATATGATTAAATAAATAAATGGTACGAATGAATACTGAACTTTAGACTTGACACTTGCATTTTCAAATACAGCTGGCGAATGCAATATCAACATCGTCATGTTAATTACCAAGATCCACATACAGGTTGAATTGGTCAGAACCTGCCACACTTTCACAGGCTTTTCAATGCGCATTTATTAGTAGTTAAAAAGAATTATTTTCTTTTGACATTTCTTTTTCAAAAGAGGGCAAATCCTCTTTGTCGTAATGCTTGTTAGATAACAGATTTACCCCGTAGTTGTAGTAGGGGTGAACAACAGTCTAAATACGGGCAAAAATAGGTATAATCTCTGGTTCCAGTATCAAATGGCTACTTATATCGGTGCAGGGTTGTTGAAATGAGAGAGAATGCAAAAAGACAAAAGGCGGCGATAGAACGCATTCGATTATACTTTTAAAGTCCATTGAACTACATGTTTTATTATATTTTTCAAATCAGAAGTAGGGGGTAAATATTTATATTAAGATATAATGTGAAGAATATAATTTGCTTTTTAAATTAAGAATTTATCTGCTCGTTTCATTTACCCAGTATGTCGAAATTTTTCACTAGCTTTTATACAGGGCTGTTCTTCACCCCTACTATAAGTATGGGATGAGTCATTTTTCTACTTAAAGAGTGCATAAACCATTTGACCTCATTCCTATTGAAATCCATTGCAAAGAAATTGACCGAGTGAGCTGACATTGATTTTACATTGAGTAATTAGAATATATCAACTAACAATAATTCAATTAATACAAACAAAATTAGTATGTTCTAAATATCACTCAACTAGTCAATACATGAAACTCGAGATTCTTATTACGCTAGGCGTAAATGAAATATTTTAAAAAGTGCTTCCGGTTATCCAAGCATACATAAGAAAATAGGTTGATTAAATGATTTTTTAAATTTAAGTATTACATATTAACAACTATTATTTCAGTGTAACAAAGTGTTTGTTCGTATAGTACATATATTAATCCTTCTTACTTCTGAAGAATAATACAAAAATGTTCATTACCTACCCTTTCAGTAAAGTTTCACTACATTTCAGCTTCTACTAGTTCTAGTTCTATAAGTATAACTCCTTCCTGAAACCGTCTGAAACACAACACTCCTTTTAGGACTTAGTACGTACAACCAGGCCAGAAAAAAAAGCATCAATCCACAATTTATAGCGACTAAGTATTCTAAACTAAAACTAACCACATCATACAGTTTCTATGAAATGAAATGAGCCTGGGCCGCGTTCAGTGTACGTCTCGGAGGCGCCGCGGAGACGTCTCCGCGATGCTTTTTGCCCTATTTGTGTTCAGGGTGCGTCTTGGAGAAGTCTCGGAGACGCATCCCTTTTCAGATAGGAGACAAAAAGTGTCTCGAAAATGGCCGCCATATTCAGTGGTTTCAGCCAATCACAGCGCAGCTTTTCCATTGCAAATGGCCACAGCCTATGGGGGCGGCCACTTTCGAGACAACAAACTGCTTTTGCTGTTCAGACTAGCGTGATGTCAGGGCCATCTCCGAGGCGCCTCAGAGACGGACCCTGAACGCAGCCCAGGTGTGCCCATTTTCCTGGCTCAGCAGACGACATGGCACAGAGAATGGCATGCTTTGTTTACGTCATGTGCGCATGCTCAGTCCCGAGGTGGATTCGGCGCCAGTTCGGTGAAGCTCGGCAACGTCCGGAACCTCACTGCCGCTGTTGCGGTTTCCCAGGGTCACCAGTTTGCGAGGGACACATCGCTTCTGCACATGCGTCAAAATCGAACAGCATCGTTACTAACCTTATAAATTTAATATAATGTTTTTGGTAAAGATGTTTTCTATATGTGTACCAAACGATTTGTTTCTAGATGGTGTAATTTGAGAGATATTTGACTTCTTCTGTATTTTCTGTATGAACATTGCTCACGACCATTGACAATGCCTTGAGTTTGACGGTACGCGCAGTACAAAACGTTAGTTTTATTCAAAATTAATAGAAATCAAGAACCCTAACCTTAGAAATTTAATATAGTCTTTATGGTAAAGATGTTTTCTATACGTGTACGAAGCGATTTGTTTCTAGATGGTGTAATTTGAGAGATATTTGATTTCTTCTGTATGAAGATTTGCTCACGGCCGTTAACAATGCATTTGAATGGAAGTGTCCCTGGCAAACTGGTGTCCCTCGGAATCCGCATCACCGCCACTGTACCCCGATGCAACGCTTCGTGTCATTTGCTTCCAGCTTACTATTTTATCCAAGATGTCTGACCACCCTACACAGCGTATTACTATTAATATCACAGCCATAACCGTCGTCATAACCATTTACTAGTACTAGTATCCCGCGGTTCGTACAGGTAGTGTATATATATATTTTGTCAAAGAAAACAAAAATTGTGTCGGGTAATTAAACTAATTTCTAAATTTGTCAAAAGCTTATCAGTATCAGTGCGCGCTAAGACATAAATGTACCCTTTTCTCCTTTTATTTTCTGAAGGACAAAATAGTGCGGAGTATTTTTCACACAAAAAATTAAACACAAATTCGCACATTATAAGTTGACATTTTGTTTTCACAGTATGCCATTTTAAAGTTAACCGTGCCAAGTTACAATTGTACTAGTTTTGAAATAGCTGCTTTGATTATCTCATCATTATCACAGATCGTGTCAGATCTTTAACTATATTCATCATAGATCAAATATATATATATGGAAAAAAAGAAAGAAAGAAAAAGAGAAAAAGGGTGATAAAGAATACGAATGCCACTTTGAGTCACTCAGCTAATCAACTGTTGGTCTTTTCAACAGCATGATGTTGACTGCCGTTATAAAACTGCTACATGACTGATGCTATTAACTTAAGATACTAGAAAATGATTCAATATGTTGTGAATGAATGTCTGACACACGAAACTACAGTAAAATCTCTCTAACTAACCACCTCCACAGATCGACCACTCTCCTATATCGATCGCTTTATTTGAGTACCAAACGATCGCCCATACAATACCATTGTAACGATAAAAAAAAATCCCTAAACTGACCACCTCCCTAAATGACCATTTAAAATCGGTCCCATGGTCGGTCGATTTAGAGAGGCTTTACTGTAATTCTTAAAAGTAAATTTGTGATTAACAAGAGCTTCCAAAGGCTTGATTCAACGGTTTCATATTCCACGGGAAGTGTTCACCCTATATAAAACAACAAAGTAAAACATAACAAACAGCATAATATAAACGGATAGAGAAAAGTACTAAGCTGAAACTTTCAACATCGCTATAATAATGTAGCTGAACATAAAAATGTACCTGTTCTACAAAACACCTTTAAAAAGAAAGCAAATTTAAGAAGAAAAAGCTAATGGCCCATTTTCATAAAACATTTCTTCTTGTTCTCCCTTCCAATGAAATTGGTTATTCTGTTGCAACAAATTAGGATCAATCGCTATGTTGGTCGTAAACATTAGCAAATTATTAGATAAAAGATTCACCCGGTACTTGTAGTACACGGGTGAAGACCAGCCTTATATAAATACGGGGGAAAATAGCATTAGTATGGAAGTGAGGCTCCAGTATGTGGCTCCAGTATCAAAGGGCTACGCATATTATGCATATAGGCACAGAGTTGGTGAAATGGGAGAGAATGCAAAAAAGACAAGATGGCGGTCGTAGAACGCCGTCGATGTCACTTTTAAATCTTATTAAACTAGATATTATATTATATTTTTCAACTCAAAGACAGCGGGTAAATAATAAGATATATGTAAAGAATAATTGTTGCATCTTACATTTTTTCGCCAGCCTTTACATAAGGCTGGTTTGCACCCCTACTGCAGCAGTACGGGGTGAATCTTGTATCTAGCAAATTATATGCAAGCCAACATTTCAGAATGAATTCCCAACTTGAAAATTGAATTGACCTAAGTAAAAATATATCTAAAATTCAAGGTCAAATCGCCATTCACATCACAAAAACCATCAACTTTCATCTCAGAGCATTGCAACCTTTCAATTTAAGTTGGAATCAACCCACTATGATAAAACTAAAGCACTGTTCACTGCACACATTATTGTGAGATTAAAACTTTCTGAATTTCTTGACATTTGGATCCCAGAGATTTCGTTCACTGTGCTTTTTCCGATTTAGTTCATTCCGGAAATATTCTATTGTCTTGTTGATGCCATCTGCCATTTTCACCTGCAAAATAAAATTACGAATGTAACGTAAACATGTACTATACAGGGATGAAAGTGGTCTCTGGGGGAAAAAAGCGGACATGCAGATATTCTCCCATAGGTTTAGCATTGTCAGGGAATCGCGGAAAATTCCCGGAAGTCAGGTTTCATTCACATTGGTATATGCTGATAATGCTGCGGCGTTTTAAGCATGTATTAGTAGTATACGCTGATAGTGCTGCACCATTTGAAGCCTGTATTACTAGTATACACTGATAGTGCTGTGGCATTTGAAGCATTTATTAGTAGTATACACTGACAGTGCTGCGGCGTCTGCACCACATATTAGTATACACTCATGGTGGTGCAGCGTAAAAAAACGTATTAGTATACACCTATAGTACTGCGGCGTTTGAACAACATTAGTATACACTTATAGCTACAGGAAAAATCCCGGAAATCCGCGAAATGGCGGAGATCTTTCATCCCTGAGTTCTAGTATATTACTACACTTGCAGCTGTGCTATAATTACATTGGCAGCTATACTATAAATACACTTCCAGCTGTGCTATAATTACATTGGCAGCTGTGCTGTAATTACATTGGCAGCTAAACTCTAATTACACTTCCAGATGTGCTATAATTACATTGGCAGCTGTGCTATAATTATATTGGCAGCTATACTATAATTACACTTCCAGTTGTGCTATAATTACATTGGCAGCTGTGCTGTAATTACATTGGCAGCTATACTATAATTACACTTCCAGCTGTGCTATAATTACATTGGCAGCTGTGCTATAATTACATTGGCGGCTATACTATAATTACACTTCCAGCTGTGCTATAATTACATTGGCAGCTATACTATAATTACACTTCCAGCTGTGCTATAATTACATTGGCAGCTATACTATAAATACACTTCCAGCTGTGCTATAATTAAATTGGCAGCTATACTATAATTACACTTCCAGCTGTGCTATAATTACATCACCATAATTACACTTCCAGCTGTGCTATAATTACATTGGCGGCTATACTATAATTACACTTCCAGCTGTGCTATAATTACATTGGCAGCTATACTATAATTACACTTCCAGCTGTGCTATAATTACATTGGCAGCTATACTATAAATACACTTCCAGCTGTGCTATAATTAAATTGGCAGCTGTGCTGTAATTACATTGGCAGCTATACTATAATTACACTTCCAGCTGTGCTATAATTACATTGGCAGCTGTGCTATAATTACATTGGAAGCTATGCTATAATTACATTGGCAGCTATGCAATAACAACATACTACAATTACACTGACAGATGTGCTATAATTACATTAGCAGCTGCACTATAATTACATTGACGATACTACATCCATATACATCTTACAAATGAGTAATAGAAAGTAACTGATTTTCCCCCAAACTGCAAAAACTTACACCTCCCCCTACCTAACATCCACCTACCCCACCCTAAACCCACACCTACTCCTGCCACATATCTACCCCCCCACACCCCAACAGACACTCATCCCATGCCCCCCACCCCCCACCCCCATGCCCCAATCTCACACACGGACTAACTCCTGAATATATCTGAGCATGCATTGATAAGAAAATGAGTTGCCCTTTGTGCGTGAAACTGCTGCTCACCAAGACGGGATGGCCGAATGAGTTGAGCGTCTGTCTCCCATTTTGGTAGCTCGTGGGTTTGAACCCTCGTCGAGTCAAACCAATGACTTAAAAATTCATACTTGTCGCTACCTAGCCTGGCACTCGGCATCCTTAGGATAGGGCAAGGAGCAGTGGAATGGGGAAGACCAATCGTCCGTGATTGAAATTTCCTCTGCTTAATCAACTAAATTACAACAAAACAAGCTGGGGCTCACCCTCGGCTCCCAGTTGAGGTGCAGCTTGGCCCGGCTGATGTCCGGCCGGCGGCGTCGGGGGTCGTCGGTGACGGCCGGCTTGTGCACGATCTTACTCTGTCCACCTGTAAGGAAGAAAACGGCACCAAGCGTCACTACAAAGCCTGAACTACTTACAGATTCACTTACAAATCCTCTTCTGTCTGATCTAGTCCCCATTGGGCCTCTAATGCCAGCTCGGTATGGTAAAAAAAACTTTTTTTTGCACACATTCTCTGTGGCGGCGTGGTAAGAGTGTTTGACTTTTTTCTAGGTCAGACTCCTAATCTGAGGGTCGGCGGTTCGATTCCCAGTGCCCCCAGCTCTGCCAATTTGGATTTCCACCGCTGTGTATATCTTACAGCGTCATCAAAGGCCGGTTTCTCTCATACCATGTCTATGTGGTGTGGGAGGTTAAAAATCCCTTGGGTCGGTAAAAGTGTAGGCTCGGGCTTTCTATCGACCAGCAGTGGAATGAGGAACACCAGTCGTCTATGACTGAAATTTCCCCTGTTTAAACAACTAATGGACCAAAAAATAATAATATGGAGGTGGACGAGCCTTGAAGTCATATAAATGTGCACCCCCCTCGCTCATCCTCCCTATGCCCGGTGCCATTGCGCAAACTCGCCAGGGAAAATCAAGCCAAGACACAGGTGACTCGCCGCAGATCGCCCCCCCCCCACCACCCCCATGCATAGGATTAGCATGGTCAGGGAATCGCGGGGAAATGCCGGAAGTCAGATTTAAACTATCCTCGTTGTGGTTATGTTATCACCCATATGTAAGTATTTCTTGTTTGGGTTTCATGTTCTAGCAACATCTAAGGTCATATCAGAATGGGAATCGAACTAATTGTTGTCATATATCACTAATTCCATGGCCTTTTATTTAACGTTATTCCGTAAATATTTTGTTGAATCGCGGAAATCTTTCATCCTTGCAACTAGATTGCATTCACGGAGAATGCAGACGAAAACACTTGCTGAAGAAGAAAACAATTGCAATATATTCCCTGCTATGTGGTGACAAATGTTTAATAAGTGGAAATTAGATATGTAGAATCAAATCTAGACAATTGTTTTGGTTTTGAAAATTTGATGTTTTCATCGGACTATGCCGCTTAAAAATAAATGCCATGGATTATGACTCACCGACGAGCTTCCTAATGATGACTGCAAAGTCTTTGATGGTGTGCTCGTCCGGGTTGCCGATGTTGATGGGGAGGCTGAAGTTGGCATTCATCAAAGCGATGAGGCCAGACACCAGGTCGGACACGTACTGGAATGACCGGGTCTGCTTCCCTTCTCCATAAATCTGAGCACAAAGTCGTCGAATATAAGACAACAGATTAAATAAATACTAGCTTAAACCTGTGCACAGAAAAGGTTAAAGCTAGGCTCTGCATCAATCGCTAGGCTGATGCAGAGACTATTTGTGTTGAATTGTCATTATATATGCATATTCATGGTCTCTGACTATATTCAGAGAATTTGTATATATCTACATTCTTTGCTATATTCTGGACTCGTGCATGCACCCGTTTCAATATAGTGCCGCCATCTGGTGGAATTCATCTGTCCCATTATGCGGCAAACCATATCGATGGTGGAGTTAACAACACTTGTGGTTACATGACTCAAAATGGATGCCAGTCTGGTCGAAATGACCAAAGTTAGTAAAAAACCATCAAAATTAAAATGAAATGTGTATGGTAGGCGCCAAAAGAAAACATGCTATTAACAGCCCATACACGGTGAAGCATCAGTGGAGTATTCTGATGCACGATGGCAGCGCCGATTATGTTATGTTGTTGTTTTACGTCCTAGCAACATCTAAGGTCATATCAGGACGTGCACCGACTTGTGACTGCACACTCATGGCGACTTTATAGCGCTGTCCCACTGGGAAACCAGGCTGCTGGCACCATGACCTGATATCCCACTCAGTCACGACACTGAGCCAACCAGTCCCTGCCATATCCTATTAATGCCGAGCGCCTGGCTAGGAAGCGACAAGTATCAATTTTTAAGTCATTGGTTTGACTCGACCAGGGTTCGAACTCACGATCTACCAGCACGGAGACGGGTGCTCTAACTCATTCGGCCATCCGATCTGGTCTCGCCGATTAACAGAGGAGTAGTGATCAGAACGACCCTAAAACTTAACCACCGTTTGGTATTATACATATATAAATATTTATCGAACTAACCCTTTAGTGCCTATGTTTGGGCCACTCACAGTTGGTTGAGTGGCCTGAGCGCATTTGGTTTGCTCACACGCAGGCAAACCCCTCACGAGCAACTCATATGTGAGCGCATCGGTCATTTGTCGCAAAATTTTGCTCATGTAAATAAAAGCTGTGGGCTAATATTGTTTGGACAGCTAGAGTCATTGTTCTCAACCAATCACTTATCGTCTTGTCTTTATTGAGATCGACATTAAAATACAATCCCGAAATGTACCAAATTGTTTAAAGCCCCTGTCACACCTTACCGGATTGTCTAGTCCGGTGGTGTTCGGTATCAAAATGTACCGAAATGTGTCGAAATGTTGCAATGGCCACCAGACGAAACGGATGCTAAACAGACCAGGAACGTACATTAAATTATTGATGATTAATAATTACACTGTTCCTACAATTTCTATTGTCAACAGGTTAATCTATGCTTGTGAACTATGTATGGAAATTGTGAATGAAAAATGTCTGTCTAATCAAGCAGGGTCCGTACATATGTGAAGATATGGAATCCAATGCTTTTCAAGTCTGTTTTTGATAGGAATTCAAGACTATTTTCATTCGGATTTCAGGAAAAAGCAACAATGGTGAATGGCGATTTCAGACAGATTTAGGTCAGTGGGGAGAGTTTTGAAGACTAATTACCCAAAATAGGTTAAAGTTGCATAGTCCGATGATTTTGAGTTTCTGTCATTATTCTGAGATAAATGTATTAAATTTATTGTTATAATCTACCTTACTTATGTTTTAAATAACTTTTATTTCACATGGCTAACTTTTGAGATATTTGAATTGCAAACATATCAAATTAGTTTTGGCAAGCATGCCAAAAACTCTGACACCAGAGGCTTCAGCAGTAACAGGTTCTATTAAATTGACTCAGTATGCCCTCTAGGGGGCGATAAATACTTAATAATTGCATCAGTGTCTAACTTAGATATGTTGAATCAAATCTAGATAATTGTTTTGGTTTTGAAAATTTGATTCTCCATCGGACTATGCAGGTTTGAATTCAAGGCTTCTCAAGGCAAATGAAGTTACTTGTTAATACTTCCCAGGCCCCGTATGGACCATGCTAATGTCTACACTGGCGAGACTCACGGTGATTGGCTCGTTCTGGAGCGCCTGCAGGATGAAGTTGCTGACTACCCGTCCGTCCGCCATGTGCATCCGGGGCCCGAATGTGTTGAAGATCCTGGCGACCCGAACCTGCACGCGGTCCTAGCAGGAGGCAGAGCGCAGGCATTGATTAGCTACAGGCACAGGCACGGGTTCCCACTATTTTTCAGGCTTCTTTTCTTCATGAGTTTTTTAATACTTTTAACGACCATTAAAACTGGGTTTTTTAAGGACCAAAATGAAAAGATTCCACAGCTTTTTCAGAATGCAATAAGTCCAGGTTCTGAGTATTGCCCGTCAGGTGGGGGGAAATTCCAATGTAATCTTTGGAAGACAGCCAAGAATGTCCCAAAATTATTGTCTGTCTGCTCTAACTCTGAGACATTATTTCAAACTGACACAAAATGTCACCTTTCAAAGAACATATGAAATGTCGGGATATAAAATTATTTATTTATATATATATATATATATTATTTTATTTTTTACAAAAAAAAGATCTATTTTAGAAACAAGACGAACGAACATCTTGAAAACATTTTTTCCAATATATTCATATCCATGATTTGTAATGACTTATAATACTTTTTGAATAATTGTAGGACTTTTCAATAATTTTAGCATTTTGGGTTTTAGGGGATCTGTGCGAACCCTGAGCGAATGCCATGGCACGGGTTCTTTATACAGTCCAAGACCGGCTTTCAACCAAGTGATACCTGTTTTGCGTATGCGTAGCACATGGTCTCAGCGACTCGCTTTGCCTCATCATAGCAGGCGCGGGGTCCGATGGGGTTGACGTGTCCCCAGTACTCCTCCGTCTGCGGATGCACCTCGGGGTCGCCATACACCTCAGAGGTGGAGGCCATGAGGAGGCGGGCATGAACCCGCTTCGCCAGCCCCAGCATGTTGATGGTGCCCAGCGTGTTGGTCTTGATGGTTTTGATCGGGTTGTACATGTAGTGTGGCGGGGAGGCGGGTGATGCCAAGTGGTAGATCTGGTCGACTGCAAGATAAGTGGTAAAGTTGCGCTGGATTTTCTTTATTTAAAAAAAATATAAATTCAAATAATGGTATTCATTAATTTTAAAAAGAAATTCATTAAGACATTTAAACAATATATATTATTTTTTCATTATTTCTTTTCATTAAATTGTACAAAATAATTTGTTCATTAATTAAACATGTTGGCTGCAGGCTAACATGGGTAATTTGCACACGAGGCAGTTGTTCTATTTAGTCTTCCTTGTGGATCGCCTATGCCTATCCTGTCACTTCACCCCTGGCTGGTCTACACACCACTGCGATCACTTGCCGCTCCTGAACTACGACCACATGCGTAACTCCCGCACCTACTAGTTACAACAGCATACATATGCCGCACATTCAGAAGCGCTGAGGTAGGCCACCTCTTTCTCAAATTCTGCCACACACTCAGCCGGCTAGAGCAGTCAGGTCGTCCTGTGAGCCTATTATGGACACAAGTTCTCCCCAGTCATCTGCCTTCACTCCTATGAGGCCCGAATAGCCTGCACACTCCTCCTCAGCCTCCTCGGATCAGGAGTCGCACCAGGACGTCATTAGGCGCCTCAGTAGGGAGACCCAGAGGTATTCCGAAGTTACAGAACATATAGCAGCATTGGAGAGAGTCGACGCACTTCCCTTCAGAGGGCTTCCTCCTCCGTCACCAGCGGTGCGCCGGCCGCCTCTTCCTGCTCCTCCAGCCCGCCCCACCTGGCCTGTCCCCGTGCTTACCCCTCCCCCCAGTCATTTCCCCTGTCGCAGTCTGCTCCCCACCAGCAGTGCTCACCCCTGGTTCTGCCCCGCAGGCGCCAGCTACACCTAGTGCGCTGCTTCCACCCCATCCGCTAGATATGTTTCCCCTCCCTATGCCCTTCCCCCTCGCCCAGTGAGGTGTCTCCAGCCAGCAGCTGCCGCCTTTGTGGAAGCCGTTCCTGCCCTGCAATGCCCGAAAGGTACTTCCTTTTTCCCACATAACTTTATTTCTCATGGGGATGCCTGCAGGAAGATTGCTATAGGGGAGGCAACGTGGGCTGAGTATTTTGTAGCTCTGCATCGGATTGCAGCGCACCCAGCCTTCCCGGAGGAGTGGTGACCTCCCTTTCTTCAGCACGAGGAGGAGTTGGTGGCCATAACGTGGGATTGGCCCACGTGCAGGAGGTGGTCGGAGCGCATATTTCAGATGCCGCACCGAGAGCAAGACTATGAAAAAGCGCAAGTTGTTGTTGTTGTTGAAGATTTATACTGCCTATCATGGATAAGCCTGAATACGCTTGTTTTCACCATTAGACAGTTTGTCGATAGAAAGCCCGAGCCTACACTTTTACCGACCCAAGGGATTTTTAACCTCCCACACCACATAGACATGGTATGAGAGCAACCGGCCTTTGATGACGCTGTAAGTTATACACAGCGGTGGAAATCCAAATTGGCAGAGGTGGGGGCATGGGGAATCGAACCACCGACCTTCAGATTATGAGTCCTACCTAGAAAAAAGTCAGACACTCTAACCACTCCGCCACAGAGAACACCAGTATTTGGACAAGAAACTCTCCGAGCAGTCATCTGGGGCAGTAAGCGGTTTCTCCCCTCCCCCACCTGCCTCTCCACTCCCAGCCTCGGCAGAGCAGCCTGCACCGTGGTGCGAACACGTGGCGGCGCTTGCTGCGTCCACCCCCATACCGCTTGACCTAGTTTCCACGGTTCCTCCCACACTGCCCCCCCCCCGCCTCTCCTTCTCGCTCGGCCAATGGGAGCCCTCCCTGCACTGCAGACCATGTGCGCTCATGTGTGCCAGCCCTCATGCCCACGGGTCACCACCCGCACGCCTCCTCTGATACTGATCTCTCCTTACCCGATGTTGTTTTTTATTGGATTAACACCTCTCCTGTATCTCTTGATTCTGTTTCTTCAGCTGATGTTTTCTCTCCTCCTTCTTCTCCCCTTCTGTTTAGTGCTAAGCTGTGTTCTGGCCGGTAACTTCCCCTATAATGTGGCCGTCATACAAGGATTATTGCGATATTTATATGGCAGTTCGGGAGACAGCTCTCCCGAACTATTTATCAGCACGTATACCAGTGCCGTCCAGCGTGGTGCGCTTTACTACTAAATTAAGGAGATACTTTGCTTGTTGATCACCTTGAGTTCAGTTGGCCACTGGATTATACGTCAACCGAGATCCCAGTGCCTACATTCGATAATCATACGGTGGGAGCAGATACTCATGTGCACATTAGCTCATTTATTCGCAAAGAACTTACAATGAATGCTTTGTTGGGCCCATTTGACACTCCCCCTTTCTTCCCTTGGTGCCAGATTAGTCCAATGATGACCAGACCCAAGAAGAATTCACTGAATAAGAGAGTAATTATTGATTTGAGTTTCCCTCCAGGGTGTAGTGTTAATGAGGGAATTATAAAGGGTTCTCTTCCAGGGTCTATCGTTTAATTTCTCCCTCCCTTCTGTTTCTACTCTAACTGATAGATTGTCGATCTTGGGTGATACGGCTTGGCTGTGGGCTGCAGATTTATCTCGGGTATATAGGCAACTCAGGGTCTGTCCCCTGTCTGTACCCGTGGTAGGAATTTCAGTGAATAGTCAGCTCTATATTGATATCGCTCCCCCTTTTGGTTGCAGAACCTCAGCCCTCGCCTGTGCACATACAACTTGTGCAGTAGTTTGGCTCTTGAGGCACGAGGGCTTCTTTGCTCTGTGTTATCTCGATGATTTTGTGGGTTTGGAGCCTACATATGATAGGGCGGTGAAAGAGTATGCGAGATTTCTGGAGTTAACTGATATATCAGGTTTGGATTTGGCGCTAGAGAAGTGCTCGCCACCTGTCACCTCATTAGTCTGGCTCGGTTTCAGGATAGATGCTCCGTCACTGACGGTCTCATTACTGACCTATAAGCTTGCAGAAATTTTGAAAGAATGTCTAGCATAGAAAGTGAAGGTAAAGGCCTCTAGGAAGCAACTACAGAGTTTAGTGGGTAAACTCCAGCACCTCTATAAGTGGATAAAGTCGTTGATTCGCTTTACTAACAGGATCTTGGAAGTGTTGAAGAATACCCCTTTACAGGTCAACATATATTCCCGTCAGAAATCTTACATGACGTGGAGTGGATCGAGAAGTTTGCGGCGTCTTATAACGCTCGTCAGCTTTTGCCCTCAATACCATGGGAAGTATTTTTGTTGGAATGTGATGCTACTCTAACTGCAGGCGGGGCTTTCTCAGCACTGCACTACTATGAGGTCCAGTTCCCAGCCTCTGTCCTTACCAAGAAGCTCTCCATTGCACATTTAGAGGCTCTAAATCTAGTACACGCAGACCCCCAGAATTACTGTATCACTGTAAATACTGATAACGCCATATCGCAATTTGTACTTGAGTCAGGCAAAGAGAGGGATAGGTTCCTGTGCGCTTGTGCATGACAGTTGTGGCTGTTCCCGGCCACACGTAACTTCGAGTTAGTCATTAAACATAAGCCTGGAGCCGCCTTGGTGCTAGCCGATGCACTCAGCAGGTCTTTTTCATCTCACGTAATGAAGTCTAGAGCCCTGGCACTCTGCATAGAACGTAACCTAACTGAGGTCTCTCCTTCACTAGCACTAGATGTGTTGGATTTTGATGTCTGATTGTATGCTTGTTCTCTTATTTTTTGCCTCTATCTTCCATACTACACAGTGACACACCACGCTGAGCTCATCAATCTCTTCACCGCTGGTTTGGTGACACGTACATGGCAGAACAAGGCAGCACATCTAACACGTTATTTCTCTTTCTGTTCTAATAATGTCTCTCCTCTTAAACCTACTGTCTATGATCTACTGTCTTTCTTACTGTTTCTTTCTAAATCTCTCAAGTCCCCGGGTGCAGTTCTTAATTATTTTTCTTCTGTAAAGATCTGGGTCACTGGTAGCCCTGGCCCTCATCCCCAATTTCAAGCTAATGAGATCACAGTAATGAAGCGAGCTGTCCTGAAGTCCTCTAATCACACCGTGATTAGAGCTCCACCGGTTACTCTGGCTGAGTTCTGGCTCATTATTGTCTATCTGGTGTCTCTTAACCCCACTCCGTATGTAATAATAGTAGCGCTCCTGCTCGCATTCCTGACCCTTATGAGGCGAAGCAATTTGGTCTCCTCCTCCTCTGAAATTTTAGGCCCTCATGTTCTGAAAGCTAAGGATGTGGCTATATTTGAAGACAAGCTTGTTGTTACTATGCGTTCATCTAAAACCCGCTCTGCTGATTCTCCTCTCCTATTCCACCTCCCCGCTATTCGTAACTCACACTGCTGCCCTGTACAAGCCTGGAGGAGTTATCCCGCTACGGTTCGCCTCACTCCAGACGCACCTGCCCTATTGCTGCCGTCAGGTGTGCCTCTCACCAATAGTTCTTCTGCGCGCCTTCCGACTGCCAGCCAAAGCATCAGTGGGTACGGAGAAGTGTTATACATTGCATAGCCTTCGGAGAGGCACCACCCAGGCCTGTGAACTTACAGGTTTGCCATAGTCCGGTATAATGCAAGCTGGTACCTGGAGAACCAATACTGTCAAGACATATCTGACTTTTCCTGTTATACGTGATGCCCCGCAGCGCTCATTTCTCTTTTGGTTTGAGCGCTGCACTGCTGTCATCTCCACATGACATCTTTTCTCCATGTCATGAGTTGCTCATAACCTGCTTGAACTGATCTGAACTACTCAGGGCGTCTGGGTCATCGTGCCTGGCCCTCAACTCGCTGCCGCTGATAAGTCAGCCAAGATTAAATTTCATTAAATTTTATTAAATAAATAACCTTTAAACGCTCATATCTGCTTATCGTCCTTTATTGTCTGTCCTCTTGTCTGTCCTCTTGTGTGAATTAAAAGAAGAACAAAATTTCATTCATTTTTTCAAAAAAAGGACTTTGACCAACCTTAGCATATATTT
The DNA here is from genome assembly GCA_030323885.1 of Branchipolynoe longqiensis. Classification (NCBI taxonomy): domain Eukaryota; kingdom Metazoa; phylum Annelida; class Polychaeta; order Phyllodocida; family Polynoidae; genus Branchipolynoe; species Branchipolynoe longqiensis. The sequence goes on along the minus strand of CM059197.1, from coordinate 73,821,160 downwards.
TGTTCTATCACGATCAACAAAAACCTGTCAACGATTGGGAATGGTGGGGTAAAATCAACATTCAACAAAAACTTGCTATAACCATTGCATAAATGTTCATCCGTTCATTCATTCATTCCACACTATTTATCCCTTCCTTCCCTTCCATCTATCCATTCCTTATTCACTGTAACCACCGTTTTCTCCCTCCCCCTTCCTTCCCTTCTCTTCCATCTATATATCCCTTACTCCCTTCCCCTTTTGTCCCACCTTCCTTCTTTCTTTCCTTCCATCCATTTTCTTCCTTGATATTCCATCTTTCTATCCATTCCTTATTCCCTCCCCTCTTTTCTCACTCCCCTTCCTTCCTTCCTTCCTTCCTTCCTTCAATCCCTTCTCTTCCCTTCCATCTATCTATCCATTCCTTATTCCCTCCCCCATTTCTCACTCCCCTTCCTTCCTTCCTTCAATCCCTTCTCTTCCCTTCCATCTATCTATCCATTCCTTATTCCCTCCCCCCCTTTCTCACTCCCCTTCCTTCCTTCCTTCAATCCTTCTCTTCCCTTCCATCTATCTATCCATTCCTTGTTTCCCTCCCCCATTTTCTCACTCCCACCTTCCTTCCCTTCCTCCTTCCTTCCTTCATCCCTTCTCTTCCCTTCCATCTATCTATCCATTCCTTATTCCCTCCCCCTTTTCTTACTCCCCTTCCTTCCTCCAATCCCTTCTCTTTCTGTCCATCTCTCTAGCCATTCCTTATTCCCTCCCAGGTTTCTCCCTCCCCCTCCTTCCTTCCTTCCTTCCTTCAATCCATTCTCTTCCCTTCCATCTATCTATCCATTCCTTATTCCCACCCCCTTTTCTCCCTCCCTCTCTCTCTGCCTTCCTTCAATCCCTTCCTTTCCATTCCTTATTCCCTCTCCCATTGCTTCCTTCCATCGCTTCCTTCCTTCTATCCATCCCTTCCTTTCCTTCTTGCATTCCATTCACTGACCTTCGATGTAGAGCGGATTAACCACGTCGTGGTTAAGAATCTCAAAGTTCTCATGTGCAATCCAGTGTTCAATGTTGCGCTTCCGGCCTGTGAAGAAGTTGTCGACCACTGTCACCTCGTGTCCCTGCAGCATGAGCCGGTCCACCAGGTGGGAGCCAACAAACCCAGCCCCGCCCGTCACCTAAGCGAAACGCCAACTGGTAATCAACTGGAATTTCTTGTTTTCTTTCTTTAAGAAATAAAATTTAAAATTAGAAATTCCCCGAAAAACCTTTTTTTTCAACTAAAAAGTGAAAGAACTGGCAATAAATACTTTGTTTAACGACCTCCCAGCACAAAAAGTAGACATCGGCTATTGGGGGTGGCAAATAAATACAGGATGGCCGAATGAATTGAGCATCCGCCTCCCACTTTGGGAGGTGGCGGCTTTCTATCCCTGACCGAGTCAAACCAATGACGTAACAATTTATACTCATCGCTACTTTTGTCTGGCATTCGGGATCTTCCTACTGCACTTTTTGGTACTGATACCTCCGAGATACTCCTTTCTAGATTTCTTGACTCCTTACTAGATGATAGTACCATTTGGTATGTGGAGACGAACCGACCAAAAACTCTTGAAGAGGCCAAGGAGCAGTGGAATAAAGAAGACCAATTTTCCATGATTGAAATTTCCCCTGCTTAATCAACTAATGTACAATAAATTGTAATAGTATTTTCATTAGGAACATTCAGAATTGTCAACATCAGGGAAATTATGCCACCTAGTAAATTACTTTGTACAGAATTGGGTTGGGGAGAGAGGAGGGGAGGGTGGGTGTTCACCCAAAAGAATACTAGCTGTACACTTCTGACAATGTTGATAATTGGAGATGGCTCCTTTAACTTAACCTTACACCAGGGATGAAAGTGGTTTCCGGCAAAAATCTAGGAAATCAAGCCTTGGTTATTACACTGACAGCAAATTTCCAGGAAAACATGGATTTTCGCCCATAGGATTAGTACTGTCAGGAAGTCGCAGGGTAAATGCCTGAAGTTGGGGTTCAACTAACCTTGTTGTGACCATACCTAACACTTTCTTGTTTGGGTTCTATGTGCTAGCAACATCTAAGGTCATATTGAACAGGATTCAAACGAACCAATTGTTGTCATATACATACTGATTCTTGGCATTTTGTTTAACATTAATCAGTAAATATCAAATACCCAGAAATCTGCAAAATCATGGAAATCTTTCATCCCTGCTTAGGTCAGGAGGGCTCCAGAATAATACAATGTTGTAGGTTTGAATTCCTAACATGGGGTAAAATAGTCTGATTTACGGCATTGGGGGGAATGCAAATGTTATATTACTGATCGGGTATACGTGACCAGGCGCATGTGTATATATATATGTAGGTGCTGGTGGTGCCTGAGTAGAATGTAAATAGACATAGTGGTGCCTGTCTGTAAGGGGCACTCATACCCTACCCCCTCCCCCACCATCAAGGCAGGTGGTGGCCAGGGGAGCCACACAGCTTGGTGGTGGTGGGCAGACCACTGGTAACCATGGGGACCAGGAATGCTGGATCCCTATTGGTAGAGCTAAGAATGCTTGTTTCCCATTGGGGGAAAAGGGTGGGGTGATACTCTACACTGAACCCATTTACCATATAAATAATAAACCAGAGGGGCTTGACACTCTCTCCTTTCACTTTATACTCCTCCTTTCTCTTTATCTGTATTGATTTCACTATAGCCTGCCTACACAACCACAGATTCCAGCCATAGACTTTACATACTGGTGACCACGACGGGTGGTAAATCTATTAGTTGAGCGGTGGATTCAACTTTACTTCATGGAGACCTAGTCTTTACATAATTGGCGACCACGACGCTTATCGACACCATACGGTTAGACTATGACGAGTTTAAATGATAGTTCGGTTCTAAATTGAATAATGGGTTCAATTTCACATAATTAGACACGATGGGTAGTGACTGCGGTAGTTACTGAAACTGTGTTGATTTAAAAAGCTTAGAACTTATTGGCTACTACTAGTTTGGTGCGTTGTGTAGGTAGTGTTTTTTCTGCTATTTTATTCGTCTCAGTGGTGTTTTGAAATTTATTCGAAATTGGGTTGTCAACGATTATTTCTGACAATGCTGCTAGTTTAGAAGGTACGCTAGACTTCATTGATGGTATATCTGTAATGTGCCGTCATTGAATCCTCGTGTCGCCGTTAAAATAAACAGAATTACAGAACCACTTTCGGCTTTTCTTTAACCTTGTCACGGAGGGGTGAGCGTAGGAATACACTATGACGTGTTTTTTTAAAACTATTTCTTCTACCTTACAGACATAATTATACTTGGATTCAATTCTATTAAATATTTTCTACCACCGCATACAACAGCAGCTTGAAAATGACAGGAGGAACAATTGCATGAAGAATTTCAACTTTGGTTTCAAAGTCAGTGTACACTGGGCAATTATTCTGCTGAAATGGGAGCATTAGAAGCATGGTCTAAATTTATGGCACACAGTCTAGATTATATTAGAGAGGAAAATGAAGAATGTTTGTCTAATTTAAGGGAAAGGGCAGAATTGAAAGAGGATAGAGAAGAACGTAGGGAAGCACGTGAGCTTTTGCAAGTTGAACATAGACAGCGAGAGGTACGAAATAGATCATTGAAAGCGTCCGGCAAGTCTGTTCCCTTATTGGACGGGTCAGATAGAGGGGCGTTACGCAATTGGATAGACTTGATTGAACATATTGGGACTCTAGCCGATGTTTCAGACTTAGACATTATTCGCTTTGCTTTATCGAATGCAACAGGTACTTTGCATGAAGTTCTTTTCACTGCCATAAAAATGCTAAGTCCTGGGATGAAATTAAGGAAGTGATACTGATAGCATCTACTCTACTGACAGTAGATGAAAGTAGTCATTTAAAAGGGATAGTGATGGCTATGAAGCAAAATGAAGGGGAAACAGTAGCTGCATACTGTCAGCGGTTTAAAACTACTGCAGCTAAAGGTTGGGATCTTCCTACTGCACTTTTTGGTACTGATACCTCCGAGATACTCCTTTCTAGATTTCTTGACTCCTTACTAGATGATAGTACCATGTGGTATGTGGAGACGAACCGACCAAAAACTCTTGAAGAAGCCTTTGAAATGTCTATTCTCAGTGATAGGTCTGTTATTAGGCAGCAAAGACGTGCTAAATCACATCTTGGTAATTTAGCTATTTGTGATCAAATGGATAGTACTTCTTTGGATTTGTCCAAGTCTTTCTCTTCTCAAAGAGGTTCTAAATCCTCTAGTTCAGATAGTCAGGTTCTGAAGACTATTCAGGGTGAGATTAAGTCTCTTAGAAAATGCATGGATAACTTGTTGTTAGGCAGTGGTATTTCTGAGCATTCAGCGATTCATGCTGTGAACGCTGCGATGCCTTCTCGTGTCAGTTCTTACAACCATGGCGTACATGGTGGATTGCCGCAAGTAAACCTAGGGCAGCCGGTCGGGGTAGAAAATGCTACTAAAAATAGCCACACTTCTGTCGCACAGCACATGGCGATGCATGCCTGTCAACGCAACAGCAGGGAAGCAATGGAAACACTTCACCAGTTGCACAGACGCACAAATTACCGGCGAGAATGTCTCACGTGTAACCGCAGGCACGGAAAAAGCAATGCTTTTAGGCAGGGAAAGCCTAGTACGTCAAAATTGATGAAATCTTGTTTCCTAAGCAACGAGGCACACATGATGGGTGATTGTCCATATAAGATAAAATTACTTTCGGGTAACGTTAACATGAGCGGTACTACACCATTGGGAAACTAAAGAGCGCACTTGATGCACGTCCTTCGATTAATATTGAATTTGATCGATTTCATTTATCTGGTCTTGTAGACTCAGGGGCAGCTGAGAGTTTAATACATTTGTCTGCTTTGCAATTCTTAATTGACATCGTTGTGTCCGATGGGCAATTGTACTCAACTGATCGAGCTAATACTTGTTATCTACTGGAAAACCTCTGAACTGTCACACTAATGACGGAAATGCTCTGGGTTTGTTAAAACTGTACACCATAGAGCTCTGTAAAAACTTACGAGCTCTGGATTCGTTTTCAGGGTAGACTAAGCAGGTGGAGAAGTGAAACTCTGGATGTGGAGACAAATGCAAGATATTAAAGATGTTGCATGCTAGTGCTTGAGACACAGCATTGAGTATGTATTGACCTTTCTAGTTCCAAAAATCTTACTCGATGGATCCGTGGAGGACCAAGACCGCATTACACAGCACCTTGATTCATGCACTACCATAACAATCATAGCAATTTCTCAAATCCTGAATATTTATTCCAGACTACTAATCTAGGTACTCTTTTCGTACTCATCGTACTCACTGGAAAAAAAGAGAATGCGAATAGCAGAATCAGTTCTTCTATTCGGGAATGGATAACTTTTTTGCGGGTATACGGTAACTTTTATAAATATTCAGACGCGCGCCGCAGGAGTCTATTCTTATCGGGTGTTGACGGCCATGCGCGCGAAGTGACTAAACATTTTTCTTCAGGCTTGACTGAAGCTGCATTTACAGGGAGCAGCGGATTCAACTTTACTTTATGGAGACCTAGTCTTTACAATGGTACATCCATCTATAAGTAGATAATTTGTAAACGCCGGGCTGGCCCACAGGTCTGAGTTCTGTGAGTAAAGTTCAGAAAGCTTTCAGCACGGTATTAACAACTGTTTATGTGGCTTAATCTACCAGTGTATGCGTGACGCTGTTATGTGAAGGGTTATACACATAGCCATGCGCACACTGGGCAAATATGAAAGACATTTAAAAGCAGTGATAGAAATAAGAAAAAAATGGCACTTGACACCGGACAATTCTGGTGTGATTTTCACTTGTCCTTCTGAATTTTCACTTGTCCCGTAGAAGCGAACAAGCTCTTATTTCGAACATTGTTATATATATATGTTATATATATATATGTTATATATATATGTAGTGGTCTGCACTGACCTCTCAGGCAAGGAGCCGCATAGACAGGTAAGCGTGGGTAGTATGGTGATATCAGGGAGCCTAGGTGGTGTAATGGTTAGCACACTGGCCAGAAATGCAAAGAGATGTCGGTTCGAGTCCCGCTCTAGGCACAATATTTCCAATTTTCATCACCCCCACGATACTGGTGCCGTGACCAGGATCCTGTACAAGCTACGCACTGAATAGTTGTTGAACCTACCCTGTGAATACACGTATATATAAGTGCATTGCCTGTATGTATGTAATTGTAAGCATTAAAAGACTCCTTCCTCCTTCCTCCCGTGACTGTTGGCGGTTATGTCACACACACACCCCCCGGGTCCCCCCTTATAACCTGGCTCGCAGCTGCCTCCAGCCACTCCACCTCCAGCTCTGCTCCCGTCACGCTCTCCTGCCATTAATTTTTTTTGGCCATCCTCGGGTCACCACGCCTCCCAGATCGCCATATCGCCGGCCTACAGTCCTCCAACATGCCGTCAATCGCCCGTGGACGAGGCCGCTCTGCCGGCCGGCGCAGAACCCGGAGATCCGCCAGCACCTCCACCCCGGACTCCTCCACCTCGGGGCGCCACACCTCGGCGGCACAGTGGATCTCCTCGGCGGAGACTATGATGCAGGCCATCGTGGAGGCGATGACGCTGACCTCCTCTGCCGCCCCCAGCTGCCCAGCCCCGCTCCTCCCAGGCCGACGGCCGCATGCCGTACACCCAGGAGGCATACGGCGTCCCCTGCCTCGCGTGGAACCGCGACCACGCCTCATGCGACCTCGCACCCACCGGCAAGGCCCACGACGAGCAGGGCGCCCGTGAGGTGCATCCTCACCACACACAGGCGGTAAGCTCCAGAAAGCGCATCCATGAGCGCGCCCTGGTGGCTGGTCCCTCGGCGGATTTTTAGTCTGCCGGCAGCGGAACGCCCACCCGGATGGATGCAGCCCTGCGCCTGCGCCCCCCCCCCCCAGAGACCACAGCCCTGTCCCTCCAGCGGTGGGCCGTTGCCGGCCCCATACCACCACCGCACCCCAGGGGGCCCCTTCACACCCACACACCACCTCTCATCCTCACAATGGCCATGCACCCGGTGACGTCATCACAGATGTCATAACTCTCCCCGCCACCCCTGTCACCCCAGATGCCACCGCCAACCGCCAGAAGTCACCAGGAGACCGCCGGAAGTCGCCACGTCCCCTGACGCCGCCGAGCCCTCAGATGCCCGGCCCCGCTACACCCTGCAAGGTGAGCCGCTGAACCCAGCACCCCCGCCTCCACCTCGTCAGATCTTCCCGCCCCGCCCCGCCATCGGCGGTGGATTATGTAACACCCCAGACACTGGAGTTGTCGTTACCCACAGCCACAGACGCACCACGAACCCGCCATAACCCCCCCCCAGGCGGGGGGGGGGGGGGGGGAGGGCCTTGCCGACTAGCCGCGGCAGGACCCGCTGCACCCGCCACGGCCCGCGACACCGCATACATCGACCACGTCCCGGCTTCCACCCCTCTACCCCCCGACCTTACCTCGCCCCGGCCAGTGGTGCCGAGTTCGGCGTCGCTCTCTCCGACCCTCACCGGGCCTCCTCCCCCGCCCCTCCCTTCTCCCCCCCCTCGGTGAACCCGTCACCGACGTCATCGACCCGGCCATCCAGGACACCCTCCCCGCCGCCCTCTCCTGTGGCCCCACCCCCCACGAATACCGCCCTACCCTCCTCTCCATCTGGCCACACACCCCCGGTGAGGCATGGGCCCGCTTCCCCATCTTCTGTTGGCCGCCCGCATCCCCCTCCACTCAGGCCTACACATCCTGGCGTGGCGAGACTGGCTCCAGGGATACCACGACCTCGACCTGGTCGACCTCCTTGAGTTTGGTTTCCCAGCCAACGCCCCTCCCCGTCCCACTTACACTAACCACTGGGAGGTCCGGGAGTACAATGTGCACCTCCACGACTTCGTCCGACGCGAGCTCGCCCATGGCGCTCTTGCCGGCCCCTTCCACTTTCCCCCCTTCACACCCTGGGCCCAGGTCTCCCCGATGATGACCCGCCCCAAGTCCGACCCGGGCAAGAGGCAGGTCATCGTCGACCACTCCTACCCTCCCGGAGGCAGCATCAACGCCAGCATTCCAGGTCGGGAGTACCTCGGGAAGCCCCAAACCTACAGGCTCCCGTGCGTCGCCGACGTGGGCCGCCGCCTCCTCCGAGGGGGCCGGGGCCTACACCTGGACAGCCGACATCTCCCGGGCCTCCCGCCAGCTCCAGGCCGACCCCCTCACCTCGCCCTCCCCTTCGGCTGCCACTCCTCGGGTTCTGCCTGCGGCCGGTTCACCGCGGCCATCACCAGGATCCTCCGGCGCGAGGGCTTCCACGCCCTCGTCTACATTGATGAGTTTGTCAGGTGCGAGCGCTCCTACCTGAGGGCCCGCCAGGCCTTCGACGGCTTCATCGCCCTCGTCGGCACCCTGGGGCTGGAGGTGGCCGCCGAAAAGTGTCACCATACGCCTCACCTGGCTTGGATTCGCCCTCGACAGCGAGGCGATGACAAGCCAGATCGCACCCGACAAAGTCGAGGATGTCGTCCACCCCTCCCTCGGCCGCCTCAACCACGTCGGCAGCTGCGTTCTTCCCACAAGGAAGTTCATGGGCCGCCTACTCCCCGCCCTGCTACAGCGCCACCTCCCTCACCCTCGCAAAGGAGGCCCGCCACGACCTCAGGTGGTTTGTGCTGTACGGTCGCACCTCGAACGGCCTCCACCTCCTCCGCGCCCCTGAGGTCCGCCTCCTGGTTATAGAGTGCGATTCCTGCCTCACCGGCGGCGGGGCCTACTCCCCGACGGGCTGTTATGCCCGAGGGTACTCTAAGGAACTGCGGGCGCGCTTCCCAGCGATCCACAAGCTCGAGGTGGTGAACCTAGTCGTGGCCCTCCGTGCTCTCCTTCCCGAGGACATGGCAGGGGCCACCCTGGTTGTTAACACCGACAACATGGCCTCCGCCGGCTCCCTGGAGTCTGGGCGAGCCCATGATGCTACCTTCGGGACGTGTGCCCGCGAGCTCTACCCTGGGCCGAGGTGCCTACCGCCACCCCCGCCATGACGACTTCACTTACAACCCGGGCTTCTAATTTCAGGCTACACCACCCTAGAGGTTGCCGCGGTCTCTGCCTCACCTACCTGGCGCCGTCGACCTGGAGGAACCGGCGCCTCCAGGCAGAGGCCTATGTCAAGTTCATGTCGGCCCACGACCTCGACCCCCTCACGCCTTCAGACTTTGACGTCGCCGCATATGCCGCCTCACTCTACGCCGGCGCCATGGCTCCCGCCTCGGTCAGGAACACGCTCTCCGGCGCGGGCTCCTGGGTCAAGGCGGCCGGCAGTGAGACCTCGGGCTTCAGCTCCCGCCTCGTGCGAGACGTCTGCCGCGGTGGCGGGCGGGCCTCGGCGCATGTCCTGCCCCGCCGCTCACTCCTGAGCACCTCGCGGCTGTCGCCACCTACCTGGCCCCTCGGCCTCTGGAGCGGTGGCCCTCTTTGTCCCTGCCGCCCCATGCTAGCGGCTCTGCCCCGTCGCCGCCTGGAACACCTCGGTCGCCCTCGTTCCCACCAGCCGGACGATCCGACATTCACCATGCCCTCCGGCCGGCCGCTGGACCCTCGGATGCTTACAGACATCCCCCGCGGCACCCTCCGGGCCATCTCCGTGTCGGCCCCCGATCCCTTCACACTCCACAGCCTCCGGTGAGGCGCCGCCCAGGCCTACCAGCGCGCCGCAGTACCCCTGGCGGACATTATGACTTCCGGGGCGGTACATGCATACCTGCCCCGGCTCACCCCATCTGCCGCCCTCGCCCCCTCTCCTCCCTTTTGGTGGAGGGCTGTTTGGGGCCTCCTCTCCCCGCTCCCTGACTTTCATTCATCTCCCCTTGTGCATTTGTCTTATGTCACTCTACTTATTAATTATTGATTATCCATTATCCTCTATGTTCACTGCCGTATTGTACTTTATTCTTTGATTGATTACCCTGTAGTACCTGTATTATCCTATATGTTCTCGCACTCTTGAATAAAGTGCTCTTTTTCCACCCCTGCCTCCTCTTCCTCCTTCGTCGCGTATCACAATTCCAGGGGGGACAAGTGTAGTGGTCTGCACTGACCTCTCAGGTAAGGAGCCGCATAGACAGGTAAGCGTGGGTAGTATGGTGATATCAGAGAGCCTAGGTGGTGTAATGGTTAGCACACTGGCCCGGAATGCAAAGAGATGTGGGTTCGAATCCCGCTCTAAGGGCAATATTTCCCATTTTCATCAACCCCACAACATATATATATATGTTATATAGCTAGTATATAAATATATGGGTATAAATCATCGGTATGAGGTTTTCTTTTTCTTCTTATTATTATCATTTCACTTTATAATATAGTTAATGTCCAATAACGGACACCTGTTGATTAACTGCGGCATGCTGGACTACGGTGGCGCTGCCACCGGCAGTTCTTGATACTTATCCTCACTCGCTGTAGATATCACTTGCTGCGAAAATATGTCATTTATATATATATATATTATGTTATATATATATTATATATATTATAAATTAGGCTTATTTCTACCACTATATATTATATATATATATATATATATATATATATATATATATATAATATATATATATATATATGGGTCAGGATCACGAAAAGAGGCCAATTGGTGGAATTTGTCGGCGTCGAGCTTGGATGTCTGCGTCGATCGGTATAATTATAATTTGGCATTGACATAGGTGTTGGAAAGCCTTTAAATTTATCCTGAATGTAAAGGTCGAGAAAGTACAACAACCTGATTTGTTTCTAGGATAATATAATATAAAACAAAGAAATGTACAAGACTTTAAGAATTGCGATGCCGACATCTATTAAAGTTGTCAGCGTCGATCATTTGATGTCGGCGTCGATCAGGATAATTATAATTTAGCATTGACAGAGGTGTTAGAAAGTCTTTAAATTTATCCTGAATGTAAAGGTCGAGAAAATAAAACAACCTGATTTCTTTCTATGATAATTGAATATGAAACAAAGAAATGCACTACACTTTTAAGAATTGCGATGCCAACATCCTCACTTGACCACCAATTGGCCCGTTTTCGTGAGGCTGACTCATATATATATATATATATATATATATATATAGTATAGTTATACGAATCTTACCTGGGTATATATGATGGATAACTGTTGTTTTCCCGAGGTAGAACGTGGGCTAGGGAGAAGGAAGCATGTGAGGTACCAGCAATTTTAACCTACTTATTCAGGATAAAAATGATCTTTTAATACAATGGATACTATGATTTTCCCGTAACGGTACACCAACGGGATAGACGTGGTAGGGTGTGGTGGGCGGGCCCTAGCCCACGTCTACCCGAGGCTTCTACCTCGGGAAAACAACAGTTATCCATCATCTATACCCAGGTAAGATTCGTATAACTATACTATTTTACCTCGGTATACAGCCTCAGGCTAGCCTCAGGCTAGGGAGACCTTTACATAATTCATTTTTATCCTTAATATCATCCATTCTTATATAATATTCAACGTTTTTGTTCTCACCTATTCTTGTTAGTTGGCGAGCAGGCGCTTTGCAATGCCGGTAGGCTTTTCTAGTCGTTTGTTGTAATGTTTTGCAAACGACTTAGCCGTCTTCCAGCCTGCATGCGCTAGTATTCTTTTGACAGAAATACCTAGCAACCGTGCCTTGGAGACCATGGCACCTCTAGTTGAGTGGGAAGAGTATTTGCCCGTATCCACTCCAGCCAATTTCAACACCGTAATTGTCCATCTGGCAAGGGTGTCTCGTGAAATTGCCTTATGTGGCTTTATAAAGCTCACTAATAGTTGTTGTGATGCACGTAAATCCTTTGTCTTAGATATATAAGCCCGTATGGCTGACACAACACATAATTTCCGATCATTCGGAAAGCAGTCTAAGTGAACCGTAGATAAAGGGTCACCTAACGTGTTCGATTTGAGCAATTGTGCTAAATCAAACGTAGCTTGTTTCTTGTCTATTTCTAATCCAGTTAAGGATAAAGCAACAATCGTCTGTCCTCTGTGTCCGGTTACTAATAATAACAGGACCGCGACCTTAAAACCTAATTGTTTTATATCTAACCACGAGTTGTGAGGCCAAGCCTGAAACAACTTAAATACTATAGACACATCCCAAAACCGACTATACTTTGGTTTTGGAGGATTCCTTTGATAAATTGAACGAAGTAGATAACAAAGAACATAATGTTTTCCAACTGTTTCGCCATCAATTCTAGGTAATATGATTGATAACGCACATCTTGCCGCATTGATCGACCCAAAGGATAGTCCTTCATCCTCTAGAGAACGAAGAAAACGAGCTACTTGTGAAATTGTTGGATTTGTTGGCTTGACTTTCATTAACAAACAATGTACACCCCATTTCTTTAAATAGGATGTGTACATTTTGACAGTTCCTGGCCTCCAGGCATCAGATACTATCCTATTCTCAGTAATTTTGTCCAATCCAAATTGCTGCAGCTGTTTCCTTAGAAAAGGAATGCCAATAGGGGCGTCGTTGACACGTCGCCGTGAACCACTAGCGGTCCGTGGTGCGTCAGATTCCCGAGTTTTCTTGGGAATCGTATATGTTCTTTTGCCAGTTGTGAAACTGCTGGCAGCCAAGGTTGCGTGTCCCAATCGGGCACCACCAGTATAGCATGTGTCCTTTCCAAACCGTGTTGGCCACTCGCTGCCGTGTTGGCCACTCGTGGCTTACACATGCTTTTCTGCTCAAGGGGGAACCTCCCCCTGAATGTATTGGGTGTCAGTCCCCACTGACACTCAAACACATTTTACTAAGTTGCGTTGATTTTTTGGCCCTGCGCCAACTTCTACACTGCAGCAGTATGCAGACCTTTTTACAAGTAAAACAGGAAAACATTTTACCTTTTTGAGGGCACTGGACTGTACCACCTTATATAGTTTACTAAATGATTCTATAATTATTAATGAAACTTTTCTTTTTCTATGGGAATGTTTCCCTTGACCACAGATAATGATTGTGAGCTTCTAATTTAATTAGTGCTATTGGCACATATTGATTGTCTGCTTTTAATGAAAAGCATGGTTTGAACAAAAAACTAACATTTCCGCCTAATATGGTTGCTGGAAGGCACCACCATAATCCACCTTTCCAAACCGATTTTCCTGACAACTCGGCTGATAATGCTAAACGGTGGGAAAATATAAAAATAATTATTTTCCCAGGTAATAGCAAATGCATCTACTTTCCAAGCCTCCGGTTCAGGATGCCAAGAAACATAACAAGGTAATTTGTTATTATTTCGTGATGCAAACAAGTCAACTTTAGGTGTACCCCATTTTTCACAAATGAAGTTAAACAAAGGTGTAGAGAGAGACCATTCTAAATGGTCATGGAAATTTCTACTTTTATGGTCTGCAAGTGTATTTTGTGACCCTGGAATATGCGCTACAGTCAGCCAGACTTGTTGAGCCTGTGCCCAGTTCCAAATCAGTTTAGACAACTGATTGCAAGGCTTTGATTTGGTTCCACCCATGTTACGAATATATGCCATGGCAGTAGTATTATCAGTTAGTATTCTAACTTGTGATTTATGTATCTTTACTAAACTACATAAGCCCAGATAAATAGCACGCAATTCTAGCGCATTAATATGGTCTGATTTTTCATCATCAAGCCATCTACCTCCTGTTGTGACCCCATCTCGATGAGCTCCCCAACCTTCTAACGAAGCATCAGTAGTAATTACCGTATTAGGTTCCGCCATGCGGATTGGATTTGGTGAACTTGCTATGTGTTGCATCCACCATGCAATATCCTGTAGCCCTTCTTGCGAAATAAACATCTTTCG
>CM059197.1:73647154-73806746 GCA_030323885.1 Branchipolynoe longqiensis | reverse complement strand
TTCGGCATGCAAGTAAACTCATAGAGTTGGTTATCCCAAAGAAACGGAAGAAATTTCCGGTCTTTTCCTCTTATGGGAAGCGTATAATATGCATCTTGTAAATCAACACTAGCCATCCACGCATCTGGCGTAATCAGATCGCGTGCTGTATCTAGCGAGAACATTTTAAAATGTCGATATTCAACCATTTTTATTAAGGATTGTTAAATCCAGGATCATTCGAACCTCGCCATTAGGCTTTGGTCTCGAGAAGATGTTTGAAATAAACTCTCCTGAACAGTATGTCACTTTTTGTATAATTCCTTCCTCAAAGAATTTTTGTACCTGTTTAGTTAGTGCCTCTCGTTCAACCGGTTCAATGTTATAAGGAAAAGGTATCCTGCCTTGTACCGGAATTTGTGTGAAGGGAATGTGAACACCCCTAACTATTTGTAAAATTTCTTGGTCACTAGTAATTTTGTGCCACTCAGAAATATGATTATTAATAATACCAGCCACAAAGTTGCTTACAGTTTGTGTGGTTTTAGAGGCTGGAAGGACATTTGTGTTTCAACCTCTACTTGGACCCGCCCCTGGGGAAGGGTCTCGGCGAGTTGACGCCTCGGCCCAGTGGCCGTGCGGTGTTGTCGGTCCAGCCTGAGCGAGCGCCCCGGCCCCGAAAAGCTTGACCGAAGTTTGAGCCCGGTCTGGTTTCCCTGGTGAACCGCCGTGGACGAAAATCCCCTCGTGACCTTTTGAAACGAGGAGTTTCCTGTTTCTTCTTACCATCCATGTTTTTGCCACTCTTGGCTGCAGTTTCTAACTCTTTATAGAGGTATTGTAGTTGACCGCCAAACATTTTCGTGTTATCTAAAGGTTTCCCTTTAATCGGCTCTGGAGCAAGAAAGAGCGTAAACTCTTTCCCATCATTATCCGTAATCTTCTTTGAGCGAGCCACCTCTTTGCCAGCATCTGTGCAAACCGACTTGAAGACATTTTCATATCTTCGATACGACAGGTAAACCTGCCGCCGCCAACAATGCAATTCCTTTGTCCATCGTCTTAGCCAAAGACGAGAACTTATTTTCTCGTTGCATTCTATTTGCCACAGGAGCAATAGCTGTTAGGGTACCAAGCACCGCCTTATGCACTGTGTGCAACACACCCTCAAATCTCTTACGGTCCTCCGTCATATTGACATCTCGATCCATCTCCTTAATGATGGAGTTGGGAACACCTTTAATGCCTGTTAACTCATCTGATAACTTGGAAATAATCTCCGCCGGTTTAAACGTGCGGTAATGGCTATTAATGTTCTCACGCATAAGCGTAGTGGTTTTCACACGCTTAGCCCTTGGCTTCTCCACTTTCTTAGCCACTTTGCCCCCAATGGCAGCATAGACACCTTCATATCGCGTGTCTGAGTCCGATTCCGTGGAAGTGGAATCTGTGGACGAGTCGGAAGAAGAAGAAACTTTTCTCTTCTTCTTCTTCTTGGACTTGGTCTTGCGCTTTTTGCGAAGTCCAGTCTTCCCCCTTTCCTTGGTGAAATCATCACCAGAAGAAACGATATGTTTCTTCTTCTTCCTCCGTTTAGGAGAAGGAGGAGGAGCCCTAAGCTCCATCGCTGAGTCTGTCTCCGAGAAATCCTCAAAAGAAGACTCCTCTTGGACACTCGGCATTCGCCGTTTATGAGACACCGGTGGTTTGAGAGCCATAATATGACTCTCCATCGCCGCAAACCGCGTCTCCCAATTTTGAGCCACGGCACCGTCAGGCACTATGTCCTCCTCGGAGAGAATATGCACCCCGGGCTGTGTCGAAGGCCCTGCCGACAACATGGGTGAGGAGTCGTACTCCTCGTCCAATCCACTCGGAACACGCCCCTCGGCTGCTGCTGCAATGCGCTTACTCCGCTTCGTGGCCATCGGGAACTGAAACAAAGATTTTTGGTCAGTCCCGGTATATATATATGTCACAATATGGTTGTTTCAAACTCATTTGGACATCTAGTGGTGTTAGAGAACGTGTTTATACCGTTATAACACAGGCTTAATAAGCTAAATTTTGTGCGTGGTTATGTGGTCAAGCCCAAACCATTACGCGGGGTCGGGACCAGTGTAATCGGCCTGTCGGCCCGCCCATCCTCTGTTCCGCACACTCTCCCCCTCCTGTGACTACTACGTCAACAAGTTGAGAAAATGCTACGAAACCAGAGAAACGCCTGAAAAAGTTTTGTGGGGAGTCTATACAAGAAACCCAGGAAGCAACTCCAACATAACTCTCTATTAAGTACGAGAGAATTTCCACGGAAATTCATACCCACATCTCTACCCATAAACACACGGTGACTCGGGTTGACAGAACCGCTAATGATTCGGTTTCAATCCTTGCGAAAGGAATTACTATCCTTTGTATTTTTATAACCAAATAACTCGACCAAAATGGACCAAAGAAAGGACTAAACTTCCATAATATGCTCTAAGCATCATGATTAAGCTAACACAGTTTTTAAATGATACTTACTGCGTATTAGCTTGTATGTAGACTAAATTTGCCGGAGCAACCCAACGACACGTAATCCAGTCGTGAGTTGTATATGCTAATTGCTGGTACCTCACGTGCTTCCTTCTCCCTAGCCTGAGGCTGTATACCGAGGTAAAATATATATATAGTGGTACAAATAAGCCTAATTTTTCACTTATCGGACAAGTTTGGTGTGATTTTTCATTTGTCTGTCTGACTTTTCACTTGTCCCAGATGAGCAGACAAGCTCTTATTTCAAACGCTGAAAAGGATCTCTCACAAAAAAGCCAGATATTGGCTTAGTTCGAAATAAAATAATCTCCGAGGAAATGCACATTGGACATTACCAACTGTAAAAATATACGGATTTTCGGTTTAGAATTATATATTGGCAGAGAGCATGATTATTCTGGGCGACGGAGAGGGGAAAAGGTTATGTAATCTAATGAGCATTAGGACATGTAATAGACTATGTGAAATATATGTGCATGCATGGTGCCTAAAGATTAATGAATAGATGTGGTATATCAGAAGTAGTTCAAGGTTGAAGAAATGTTCCTCTATGTATTCATAAAGAATGCAATTGGAGAACAAGGACATTTTAGTATATATATATATATATTTGTAACTGTTTGCAACTATCTGTCACCAGGGTGCCGAATGACCCAGCACACCAGCCTAATCAACATATACACTGAGGCGCCACCTGCAGCTGGGGGATGAGTCACCACCACTTCGATGGTGTGGGGGGTGTTTTGATTGGCGATGTGGGATGGCCAGTCGGTCTCTCCCCCCGGGCCCCTGACCACACAAGCAGCACTAAAATATTAATTATGCAGACCGATGCTCCAGTCACACTGGACAGCGGCACTCTACTATTGGTTTGGTGTGAATGTCAGTGGGGGTTATAACAAACATTGGGTGCTGATACATATTTACACGAACATTGTGTGGATTCCAGCACCAAGGAAATCATTTACACTAACATCACCTACTGGTTTGAATGTACACAGACATTGTGTGTTAAAACTACTACTAAGAGACAGTGATTAGTTGGAGCAACGGTGGATATTTATAGCAGCTGGATGGTGCATGTGTTCGGGAGGCTAAGTGGCTGACCTCCATGTGCAGTAGTGCGGGACAGCCATACACTGCTAGGGTGATATAGGCCACGAGGTGCCCCATTCAGATTAGGGCGCCAATGCAGAGAGGATCGCCGTCAATAATATCATCGATTTTGTGAAATTTTCACCAAGCGCTGTTCGGGAGGCTAGGACTTGCCTTGTGGTGCACTGGAAGACGACGAGGTGCGATAGTAGCACGCAGCATCAGCTGAGACTGATTAGTCTGAACAATTTTTATTTTATTATCTGAACATTCACCCAAGCTGGTGCAGATCCATAAACGCTGCATGAGACTTGGGATAGGCGGTGTCGACGCGGATACGAGCACCAATAGCGGCCGTATTGTTTCAGCAAATAGTGGGCCGCACGGTGTCCGGACGGATACGAGCACCAAATATCGGCGGAGATTATTTTTAACAAATCTTTTGAAGACGCTTGTCCTGGGAGCTAAGGCTGGTTTGTAAGACGGAAATTGAGTTTTATCGCTTCGGGAACCTCCGGGGTGCAAATATATTGCATTCAGGAGTTGTCCAGTTTGATTGCAACAGTATTGGATTGTTCAAGATATAACACCGTTGTGCGTCAGATATAGCGGTTGGGCCTGAATTCACCCAGAGACCACGATTTATATCCAAGTCAATTTCTACCATGTGGGCACTGTACTGGCACGTGGGAATCATCTGGTGCTGCCTGCCTTGGGGCAGCAGCGCCGACCTGTTTAAGGAAGATGGTGTCCTGGTGCGGGGCCAAGGGGAAGTGAGGACGGTGTCGGCTGTGTGGCAGATGGTGGTGCTGATCACGCCACCTGATCGGCCACCGGTGGGTCACTGGGTCTCACAAGTGCGGGGCTGTATGGATAAATTGACTGACGATCGGTGGTATGTTAATGTTTGTCATTGGAACATGAAGCTCAGAATCCTGCAGGCTAGAGTTAGGCAAGACCCTGTAAACATCCTACAGTTGGTAACTAAACGGCCTAAGCGGGGACTGGTGAATGCGATAGGGGAAGCGGCATCGTGGCTGTTAGGTACGGTAAGCCAGGGACAACTAAACAAAGTCCAACAGGCTATTGCCACCCACAGTCTACAGACGCAGGCCCTGAAGCATAACCAGTTGCACATGCTTTCCATTATGAATAGAACGCGAAATATTCAGTTGCAATTAGCGGAGCATGTTTCGGTAGTCAAAGCGAGGTTGGCCTTGGCACGAGAGGAAGCACGAAACATGACGGCGATCTCCAGTGATTTACTACTGCTGCGGAGAGTGCGGCTGGCAGTGGAGGAGCTGGGGACAATTATGTGTCAAAGTGAGCCTTGTACCATCGTATGGTGATGCAGCTGGAGCGCGGCATGCTGACAGAGACATTACTGGGGCCGGCGCACCTGACGCTAGTGATGAAGGCGGCGAGGAACGCGGGCTTCTACCGTCTCGATCTGCACTGGTACTACCAAAATACAAGGATAGAGGCCGCGTGGGGTCCGGACGCGTCGGTGGCCTTCTGCCTGGGACTCCAGATGGTCGGTCCGGAGGCATACTCGGCATGCCACTTGACGTATCTGCCGGTGCTGCTGGACAATGAACACTTAAGGACCGTGGTGGGGAAGTCCATGGTCACGATGAGCACGGTGAGGAGAGCGAGCTTCTATCCGGAAGCCTGCATGGGAAGTCTGCCCATGGTGTGCTATCCGGCCATGGAGCGGACCTACCAGACCTGCGAAGCGGCACTCATGACGGGCACGGAAGCGGAAGACTGCAAGCTGCAGATCATGAATATCCAGAAGACTGTGTCTGCCACCGTTGTGGCACCTGTGGAGGGCATGGGTGATGTGTGCATTGCTCCCCATGAACCTCATGTTGTGACAGTTCGCTGTGAGGGGATGCCGACAATCAAACAGAGGATTGCCAGCCTGACATTGATGCGGGTGCCGGAGGCATGCTTGGTGGAGGGCAGAGGTTGGCTACTGCGAACATTGACAGTGAAGCAGGAGACCGTGAACTTACGACGAGTGCCGGCAAGGCTGGAGCTACCAGCCTTGAATGTCTCCTGGCCTCCCAAACTCCACCAAGCAATGAAGGAGCAGCTAGAGCGGCTGCCGGAGTTACAAGTTCCTCTGATGTCGATGGACGATCTGCTGCAGGTGCCGGACGAGTACGTCCGTGTTGAACACTTTAGTATACTGTGGTATGGTTTGTTAGCAGTCGCCGGTATGATTGTGTTGTGTGGTGCCGCATATTGTTATTACAGATGCCAAGCTCGTTGTAACAGATTCAGACGTACAAGAAAGGGGCAAGCTATGGTGACGGAGCACGATGAGTTAAAGGTGCTGCACTCTTGTGCTTCTGTACCGTAAAAGTTGGGGAGGAGCAGGGACGCTGCATAACTTGGGTGGTTATTGACAGGTTTTTCCGAGCTGTTTTGTAGGGGGTAGTGAGTATGGCGCAGGTGTATGCACTCTCGTGTGTCTGAACCATAAACGATTGGGGAGGAGCAGACATTGAATAGTTCACGTAGTATGTCACACGTTTCTGAGCTGTCTAATGGGAGGTAGAGCGCATGCGACATAAGTGGCCCACGGAAGGTGCGGCCGATCCAAATTGAGGGGGAGGAGCAGGGACGGTGTATAAATGTCGAAACAGACGGAGTTGCTCATTCCGGCATAATTAACCGGTCGGAATTGACCGCGTGGTGTTGTAAAGGGAGTGAGAGTCGCTCGGAACCACTGGAGCTTGCCATCATAGGATTTCTAGTCACCTACTCCTAGCCCCCCCCCCCACCCCCCCCCAAGCCTTTCGGGTGGGCGACGGGTAGCTAGCTCGGGATCCTGGTAGTGCTCGGGGAGTTTGGGAATAACGATTGAGGGGAGCAATCACGGCTGAGAAATGGCGGATTTGATGATCTTGTACGGTATTCGAAATTGGTTGAGTGGATCAATCACTGCTAGAAATATTTGAGGTGATTGTCTTATGCAAGATCTGACCTGTCATGGTTCCCTGTTTGTGTCACTGTTCTGTCCTGCTTACCCCATTTTTAAAACTAATTTTTTATATTTTTATTATTATCATGAGTTTTAAAGGGGGCCTGGGTGCACAAGAGAATCAGCAGACACAGCCTGGACAGTGATAGGAGGATAAAAGACATATTTTCAAAATACCAAATTTAATATTGTTTAAGGGGGGAGTAGAACTAGTTTAGATAGGTAGCAAGATAGCCAGTTCAAAACCACCATCTACATTGGGACTACCATTCTAGTGTAGATTTTGTCTAAAAACAATTACTGTAAACAAATAGATAGGAATGGTACTCAAGGTGGTGGAGAACTGGAGTAAGACAGAAAACGAGATAGAAGAAAAACTTGACAGTGAGGAAGGGGAGGAGGGGAGGACATTTTAGTATATATATATATTTGTAACTGTTTGCAACTATCTGTCACCAGGGTGCCGAATGGCCCAGCACACCAGCCTAATCAACATATACACTGAGGCGCCGCCTGCAGCTGGGGGATGAATCACCACCACTTCGATGGGGTGGTGCTGCCCTCCCAGGCTGTGGGGGGTGTTTTGATTGGCGGGTTGTGGGATGGCCAGTCGCTCTCTCCCCCCGGGCCCCTGACCACACGAGCAGCACTAAAATATTAATTTTGCAGACCGATGCTCCAGTCACACTGGACAGCGGCACTCTACTCCTGACTCTTGAGTGAGACAGACCTACTCTTGAGCAGGACCCCAGACACTCTGTCTGATGCTAGCAAAATTCACCTATTCCAATTGAGTGTGTGCAACAACCCTGGGGCTCTCGTTCCTTGGGCTGTAGGCACTGATTTTGAGACTAACTATAGAGACCAATGAGTGGCTGTGTGGACAGAACAGGAGGGGTGAGGGTGATAGGTCACTGATATGTGAGCAGGAGTTGTTGCCAATAAAGCACAACATCCTCACTGTCTATCTTTGTCCTTGTCTTCCTTTCTTCTTTAAGATGGTTAATGTGTTAGTAATCTGGGTTTGAATAACAGCATCACGGGTGAGATGAAGGGGAGAGTTTGATGATATGATCTGTTGCCCAGACGGCCGGGTACTCAGTAATATCACACAACGTCACAATCAGATATTTTTTTAAGTAAGTCAATTCAGGAAAGAAGTTATCATTCTAAGAATTATATGATACAAATTTAGAAAAATAATACACTATGTATTGCGAAATACATTGTTTATTGCATCACTTCGGACACAGATAAGATCTATTATATCTAGCGAACATTTAATGGACAAATTGAATACATAGATATTCACTTACCAATATTCGTTTTCTATCTTTGTAGGTTAGAAATTCCACTTCAGGATATTTCTTTTTCCTAAGAAAAACAACAACACTATATGTATATATATACAAATTAGAGACATTGTAAGAAGCACTAAAAGTCCATATTGCATAAGTATAGATGCTGCATATTGAGATAAATTATTGTGACAGCATCATTAAAACATAAAGGAATAATCAGAATAGGAAAAACAAAGAAATTACATTAGATAACTAAATAAAATCCCCAATAAAAGGATGTTTGTTTTGTTTGTAGTTTTACGTCCTAACAACATCTACGGTCATAGCAGGTCGGACAATACAAGGAAGATTAGTACAAGGAAGCTCTAAATGATCATCAGCCCAATGATTATTGTTGTGCAGAGCATCAGCCCCAAGTGCATCAATCAGAAGCAGTGGTCTGCAGAATTAACTAGGGGGGGGGGGGGGGGGGTTGGTCTCAGTCTACAGAGCACTAGTCGGAGTGTCAGTCAGGAACAGTGGGCTACAACCAGGCAGGTGATTTCTCAGGGGGGGTGGGGGGGTTCTGGCCGCCAAAACCGGAATCCCGGGGTTTTTTTAATTCCTTTTTTTTTCTGGCCACCGAAACACCTCTGAAATACACTATTTGCATCCCTCTCGTGACTCAGTGGGATGCTGTGTGTCCTCACGATAACCTTAAAAAAAATGTCAGGTTTTTTTTCTGCACCCAATCACATGCCTGTATAACTTACAAGATGATAGCCCAAAGGAGTGAACAAGTTACACAACTTCCTGAGTGCAACATTGCCTCAACAAATCACTCAAATTACAACGCAAAATGTTTGTTGAGTGCAAAATACAACAAAATCGGATTTGTTCTATTTTGTTGAGAATCTGTTGAGATGTTGAGCACAATGACCAATGAAAATGCACCTCTCTGATCACGTGACCTGGTTCCCTGGATCTTTTCATAGATAATGCTACTATTGTGAGATGTTGAGTGTAAGTACCAATTAAAATGTCCCTCTCTGATCATGTAACCTGGATCTTTTCATACATGGAATCACAACAGTGGTTGACGCACCCACACAGCACTTAGTGGCGCAACTTGTTGCACCATGTAAATGCACCTTAAGTCTACAGAGCATTAGTCCCAGTCAGGTACATCGGTTTAAAGCAGAATAGAAAAAAGCATCAGTCAAGTTGTTTGTCCAGGGAGTATTGGTCTAAAGTGCATTAGCTGAAGAGGCAACAATCTACAGAGGATCAACTCAAAGAATTTGATTTGTAGTCTTATCAGGACGGGTACCGACTTGTTTGCTGTGGACCAGACGGGATGGCCGAATGAGCTGAATCGACTCATCTAGTTTGCTTCAACTAGACCACCTCGCGAGGTAGTTTAGATACAAACTAGCTTGAGTCGGCCTATCTTGTGCGTGTGGACACAAGCGAATTAGTTGTTGCTAAGATGTAAAACAACAACAAACAAACAAACAAACAAACAAATAAGCCCATCACATGCGTTGGGCAGTCGAGACCTGTCTAATGGTGAAAACAAGCCTATTCAGGCTTATCCATGATAGGCAGTATAAATCTTCAACAACAACCTAACCTGAGTTTGTTGATTTTCTGGTCGATCAAAAGCGCATATTATATAATTTGGTCTATGAAACCGCTAGCTGTGCACAGATATTTTTTTCATCATTTATTTTTAGGTTTTCACTGCCCAGCAGAAGTTTTGACTGTTCCAAAACAATACGATTCAGTCGATACATATCTAGGTCGAACCCACACTCTCTCATGGTGACGTCGACTAACCGAAAGTGGCGCTTCATTCTAACATCTACAGAGTCAGTTAAAGGAGCATCAGTGTACTGCACATCAAACCCAAGATGCTTCATTCTAACATCTACAGAGCGTCACTTAAGGGAGCATCAGTGTATCACACATCAAACCCAAGATGCTTCATTCTAACATCTACAGAGTGTCAGTTAAAGGAGCATCAGTGTACCACACATCAAACCCAAGATGCTTCATTCTAACATCTACAGAGTGTCAGTTAAAGGAACATCAGTTAAAGGAGCATCAGTGTACCACACATCAAACCCAAGATGTTTCATTCTAACATCTACAGAGTGTCAGTTAAAGGAGCATCAGTGTACCACACATCAAACCCAAGATGCTTCATTCTAACATCTACAGAGTGTCAGTTAAAGGAGAATCAGTGTACTGCACATCAAACCCAAGATGCTTCATTCTAACATCTACAAAGTGTCAGTTAAAGGAGCATCAGTGTACCACACATCAAACCCAAGATGCTTCATTCTAACATCTACAAAGTGTCAGTTAAAGGAGCATCAGTGTACCACACATCAAACCCAAGATGCTTCATTCTAACAGCTACAGAGTGTCAGTTAAAGTAGCATCAGTGTACCGCACATCAAACCCAAGATGCTTCATTCTAACATCTACAGAGCATCGGTTAAAGGAACATCAGTGTACCACACATCAAACCCAAGATGCTTCATTCTAACATCTACAGAGTGTCAGTTAAAGGAGCATCAGTGTACCGCACATCAAACCCAAGATGCTTCATTCTAACATCTACAGAGTGTCAGTAAAAGGAACATAAGTTAAAGGAACATCAGTGTACCACACATCAAACCCAAGATGCTTCATTCTAACATCTACAGAGTGTCAGTGTAACTTTCCATGTTGTAAGTTAGAATGCTAAGCTTAGGACATTACAGAACTCCAGATATATATGTGTCGTGTTAGTTAGAATTTTACATCCTGGCAAGATCTAAGGTCATATCACGACAGGTACCGACTTGTGACAGTGCATACTCATGGTTAATTTATAGTGCTGCCCCACTGGGAGACCAGGTCGCCAGCACCATGACCCGGTTTCCCACTCAGTGACATTATCCTGATGCTGAGCTAACCAGTCCTTGCCATATCCTAGCGATGCCGAACGCCAGGCTATGAAGCGACAGGTATCAATTTTGTAGGTCCTTAGTTTGACTGGACCGCAAATTGAACTCTCGACCTCCGGCACGAGAAACCTGTGCTCTACCGATTCGGCCACCGCGTCCGGTCATCAGTATAGTTGACAAGGCATCCATGTAGTTGACACAAAAAGTTGCCAAATGAAATGAGCACATAGATTCTTAATTTAAGAAGCAAAATATATTCTTCACATACATCTTCATATTTAACTGCTACTTTTGATTTGAAAAATATAATAAAACATGTAGTTTAATCGACTTTAAAAGTGAAATCAACAGCATTCAGTGGTCGCCACCTTGACTTTTTGCATTCTCTCTCATTTCACCAATTCTGTGCTGATGTGAGTATCCATTAGATACTGGAACCAGGAATTCCACTTCCTGTTCCATACAAAAGCAATTTTTGCCCATATTTAGACTATGTTGTCATTCACCCCTACTCTGCGTTGGGGTGAATCTTTTATCTACTACCCTCCCTCCCAGGATGTCTTTTTAGATCACGGTCTATTGCTGAGCTAGACACATCTCTTTTTCTTTTGATGTTGTCTATATTTAAAGTTGCATGGTCCGATGGCAAATGAATTTTAATTTTATTTTTGAGAAAAATATATCAAATTGATCGTCATAACTTACTAATCATTAGTCCCGAGTAATTTTGAGGAAAAATGGCTAGTTTTGAAGCAACTGGAGTTGAAAGAACTCAAAATACTTTTGACAAGCTTCCCAAAAGTCCTCTGGCTATGACGCGTATAGATGTCTCGCGATGGTTCATATTGCTGCGGCAATATGGGTAATTCGAAACTGAGGCGGAAACCTCCCCCTCCCCCCCCCCCTTCACCCATCTCTCTCTCCCCTTCCTTCCTCCTTACCCCTCCCCCTTTTCCTTCCTCTCCCTTCCTCCTCCGCCTCCAGATGACACCACCGCCGCCCTCCCCTCTCCTTTCCTACTCCTCCCCCCTTCCTCCAGGTGATGGCACCGGCACTCACCGCTGGTGCCGCCGCTGGTCCCCTGCCTCCCCCTGCTTCCCTTCCACTCCCCTCTCACTCTGCCACTTCACCACATGCCTGACCACCAACACCTACTTTTCAACTCGCCTCCTGGCTGATCACCACCGACGAACACCGGACAACCACCACCATGCCGCCACGCAAGACAACCCGACGAACAGCAGCCACCCCCGTCGCCGCCGTTTCTGACGACCCCACACGCACACCACGCCAGACCACGATCCGTGGTAGTCAAACCCAAACCAACGGTGGACGAGACGACCGACGACGACATGTCTGCGGCCGAGCAGCTGAACATGCTACGACAGTCTGTTACCGACTCCATATGCCAGCAGGCCGACCTGGCCAAAACCATGTCGGACAGGATAAAGGCACTGGAGACGGGCAGGACGGACAAGCGCTCACAGAGCAACTCGTCAGATGACAGGCCCGTCCCGAAACGCAGGAGACGCGGCACCCCCGACTCAAACTGATCGCCACCAACACAACGTGCTAGGTCCTCGCACGCACGCTCACCCAGATCACCTAGACTGACACCACGCAGCCACCGCACTCCGAAGGATCCATGCAACAGGTCAGAATCACAAGAGCGGCCGAGACACAGGAGGTCGCGCCAGGCACGGCGCGCCACCGCCACATCCTCGAGCGACGACGAATGCCAGCAAAGGGACGTGATCGACGCCATCATCGGAACCAACCCAGACGGACAGCAGGGCAAAAGAGGTAGGACCCAACTCCTCCCCCACACCTACGTTATCAGGGACGAGCGCAAGGGTAAGGTAGGCCCAGGAGAGAGCATGTGGCACGAGTACCTGGCGGCCCTGTCACGCATGCGCAAAGACCCCAAGGTGTCCCAATCCTGGATAAAGCCTATCCTCAGCCACCAGGACGAGATGTTTGACATGGCTGCAGATTGGAAGTGGGAGACGTGCCTCGCATGGTCAGAGAAAGTTTTCTCTATGATAGAGGACGGCCGCCTCCCTAAGGCCTGGCGTGACGAACAGGCCATCAAGGATCTGCAACGCGAAACGTGCCTTGCAGGTATATGGAAGGAGGAAGAGAGGCGAGCCGCTAAGGTCGAACACACGACCAGACCCTTCCAACCACGCACTGACGAACAGACGACAGCCACGAACAAAGCACCGTACAGACGACCGGAGTTTAACACTGAAACGGACGGACGCCCATGCCACAAATGGAACTGGGGAACGGATTGTGGCCACACTGCATCGCACGGCACTGGGAGCGACCGCTGCGCACATGTGTGCGCCTGGTGCGCTAATAAATATAAAAAGTCAAACCCACACAGAGAACAGGAGTGCAACAACAAAAAGCACCAGACTGAGCGCAAGGCCACGGCACTCGACACGGAAGAGTCAGCCAGAACGGATTTTTAGATAGCGGCCCTGGTGAGGCCGGAGAAAATGCCACCTCAGACGACACATGCGATACGGTACAGCCGACCCCACCCGTGCTGCGCCTCGTGTCCTCCACACGCAAGTTCGTTCCGGTACCCGCGCCCTGGGACCCAACCCCAACCGTATACGGCACCGAGGGCGAACCCGTACCCACTGACGCGGACAGCGAATCCATTCCCGCCAAAACCGCACCATGTGGCGTAACGGCCGGACCGGCCCAGCCCGACGCGGTCGGGGGACCCCCCACTGTGGCACCAGCCAACATTCCCGCCAAAACAAGCTGGAGCAACTCACCCCACGCATCACTCGACACCCTTAACCGTCGCCTCACGCCGGACACAGACCATCACCCTCCTCCCTCAGATGCCGCCACTAATGGCCATTCCGGCGCTCGCCTACCAGACACCGCCGCGGCACCCTGGACCAGTGCAGGTCGTTACGCCGCCCGCCTACCTAACACACGCGCTCTCAGACACATGCCGCCCAGAACACAGAGGCCGGAAGCCCCCACCCGGCACCGGAAATTGAATCCTACCTCCTTCCGGCCAGCACCCACAGTCCAACCCCGACCCGCGGCAACATCCCCCAAAACCCCCCCACACCAGACCCTGCCCTGACCCCCCCGCCCCTCATCCCAAAGGCCCCGCGACCAACCACACCCCCCATAACCCAGCCGCGGCCACCTCCCGTGTCCTGCCACGCACACGGACAAACACCCGACAACGCCCACACACCTCCATCTACCACAGATGTTGTGGTATGATATGAGCCGGCTCACGCCACCATCGCCTGCATCCAAGCTACCGCCGCCAGAGCCCGCATCGCCCCGCCAGTCGATGACGAACTCGACCCGGCCGCGGCGCCCGATGCCCTCCTCCCCTATCACAACCGGGCACACGCCACTGAAGACATAACCAGCGATCAAGTCGATGACCCGCCGTCGCCCCCCCTACAACCCGGCCCAGACCCTGCTCTCATACAACCCCACACTACATAAGATATGGCCCACCACCGCACCCACAGCGTGGGGGCACGAAGTCTACAGGTACATATACGACCAAGTTCGGGCGACTGCGCTTCCTAACCATGTCGCAGCACGCATACCAGTGCCTTCAGACCTCAACATCGACCGCTGGAGGGCCCTCCTCTCCGGGTACCATGATGTCGAGTTACTCGACTTTCTCGAGTTCGGGTGGCCAGTCGATTACACCGCCGACTCGCCCCTCCCGTTCTGTCGACCGCCAACCACCACGAGGACCTTGATCACCTACGATGGATCCGCAAGTACGTCAAGGACGAGGCGGCCAAGGGCACACTACTCGGACCCTTCCACCAACCTCCCTTCGTCCCCTGGGTGCAGATGAGCCCGATGATGACCCGGGCGAAGAAGAACACCGACGAGCGCCAGGTCATCGTCGACCTCAGCTATCCCAGGGGCGCCAGCGTCAACGCAGGGATACGCAAAGGGCACTACCAAGGGAGGCCCGTCACCTATACCCTCCCCAACATCAACAACCTCACCGATGAGGTCACCCGCCTCGGGCAAGGGGCCTACATATGGATGATCGACCTCACCCGCACATACCGACAGCTGAGGACATGCCCTTTGTCTGTCCCCCTCCTCGGAATAACAATAGACGGTGACACCTATTATGACATCGCCCCCCCCCCCCTTTTGGCTGCCGGGCGTCGTCCATGGCGTGTGCCCGCACCACCAACTCCGTTACATATCTTCTTCGACGGAAGGGCCACTTCGTCCTTTGCTATTTGGACAATTTCGTCGGGTCCGCCGGCTCTGAACAAGAAGAAACCCTCGCGTACCTCGACGCCATTCACCTCGCCGCCGACCTGGGTCTAGCACTATCACCCCACAAGTGTGTCACGCCTACCCAACGCATCGAGTGGCTGGGCTTCGAGGTCGACACGATCGACATGACGTGCAAATCCCCCCGGCAAAGCTTGACGAAGTCGTCGCCGAGTGCGCCTCCTGGGTGCCCACCACAAAGGCTTCCAGAAAGGACCTCCAGCACTTCATTGGAAGGCTTCAACACGTCGCCAAGTGTGTCCGACCCGCCAGGCGCTTCATGAATAGGATCCTCAACGCCCTCAGGAACGCCCCCTACACCGGGAAGCACGCAATCACCGTCGAGATGACCTGGGACATCCAATGGTTCAGGAAGTACGCGCACGCCTCCAATGGCGTTGTCCTGCTTCGTCCTCCCCCCAAGCATGAGTGGGTCATAGAGTGCGACTCCTCCCTCCTCGCCGGTGGGGCGCACTCCCCAGCAGGCTAAATGACCGAGGAGTACCAACCAGGGTTCTTGGCCGAAGGACACAACATCGCCCAGCTCGAGGCCATAAACCTGGTGGTCTCCCTCCATGCACTCACTCCCTCAAACCCACAAGACTATGCTATTGTGGTTAACACAGACAACCAGGCTTCCCAGATCGTCCTGGACTCCGACGCCGGGAGGGACCCCACCCTCTGCGCCTGCGCCCGGGCGATCTGGCGATTCGCCGCCCGTAACTCCTGTGAGGTCCAGGTCATCCACAAGCCTGGCGCCGAAATCGCCTTCGCGGACGCCCTCAGCAGGGCGCCATTCGATCAGGCCGCAAGGCGAAGAGCCGACCGCTTTGTGGATGACATGGACCTCACGCGCATACGTGCCCACAATGATTCATCACTCGTTACCGACAGTGCTTAGCCTGGAAGAGACATTAATTTGCCCCTCTCTTCCCAGGCACACACCAGGATATCATCGACATCTTCCGCGCCAGACTCGCCCACGGGACATGGCAGAACAAGCAACATCAGGTCAACGTCAACCATGTGCACGCCCACAGCCATGACTATGACCCCCTGCACCCAACGCAGCTCGACGTAGCCTCCTACCTTGCCCATCTCTCCACCTCGCTCAGGTCACCCGGCGCGATCATGAACCACCTCAGCGCGGCGAAGACCTGGGTGAGGCTCAATGACGGGAGAACCCACAGCTTCGAGACATACCTCATAACCATCATCAAGCGTGCCATCGTCCGGTCTTCATCCCACCGTCCACAACAGGCTCCACCCCTCACCATCCACCACCTCCTCGGGGTCGTCCGATACTTGCACCGGGCTGGCCGACGTGCCCAAGTCCTGACCTCGGCCATCCTCATCGGCTTCTTCTCCCTGCTCAGGCAAGGAAACCTCGTGACCGGTCGACCTCACGACCCAGGACACACTCTCCGACATGCCGATATCATCGACCTAGCCATGCACCTAACCATCAACGTCCGGTCGACCAAAACCTTGAGATCCCCGGCGGACGCCTTCTCCATTACGATCCCAAGCATACCTGCCTCGGACTGCTGCCCTATATGAGCCTGGCGCCACTACGACACCACCACCCAGGCGTCCCCCTCTTCGCCGGCCTTCCTCACCCCCCAAGGCTCTCCTCTCACCGTCCCCACTCTCACCACCGCGCTTTGCGCTGCTCTCCATCATATTGGATGCCCTGACCACCGGGCTTACAGCTTACACTCTTCACAGCCTCCGGCGAGGGGCTGCCCAGGCGTGCGCAGCGGCTGGTGCGCCCCTCCAGGACGTCCAAGACATTGGACACTGGCGATCCTCAGCCGTACACCAATACGTACCGGCCCGCGCCTTCACCGCGGCGACCCGGACACTCTCCACTTTATTTGGTTGAGGCCCGGGTCACCCAGAGACTTCCTTATTACCTACATTTGATCACTTACTCATTAACATTACTGCTTATTTCTTTGACTTATTACTACTTGAACATTTGACCTCACCACTCACTTATTACTTATTGACAATTGATTATTACTCGATTAACCTTATTGATTCCTATACCACCATTGATCACTATTACCTTGATTAACTACTACTGAATAAATTTCAACATTATGTACTTCCGCCTCGTGTTTTGAATTACCACGTGATGTGGGATGACATAATTCAAATGTAGCCTGGTCTCCTGGTAACTTCCCCTGATGGCGCCATTGCACTATCATGTGATGTGATATTTTTATATATTTTATTTTATTTACACTAGCATTGTTTGATTAATTTTAGTGTGTTTATATTTTTGTGTATACTTTTAACCGGATACATTGGCTGTTTGGCAGTGGTGTAATATCATTCAATATAATATTCACTTATACATTTATACCATATACGGCAGTATGTTCGACATGACAAATATCAGTATCATTTGGTAATATATATGTTTATTTTTAATATAATACATATTTAATTGTATTTATTTAAGGTTGCATGGTCCGATGGCGCTTGAATGTTTGTCTTATTTTTTTAGATAAATATATCAAATTGATCGTTATGAGAAGAGGATAATAATAATAATAACAATTGCATCAGTATTCAGTCAATATTTATTTGATAACATCTATGGAATGTAAGACAACTTTAACGAAGCATTTATAAAAACGAAAAAAATCCACTCAGTTAGCTTCATGTGTTGTTTCTTTATATTTGCATTTGTTGTGTTTATTCTTTGTTTGACCTTAAGTGTATGTCTTTATTTTTGTACGGCTATTCTAGCATGTCACTTGGATGATTACCAAATGTATTGTTCCTGGATAATAATATACATAATTATTACATTACTCTTATTCAGATCTGTAATAATTATTTAATACAAAATTCCATGCAACTTTATGTCAACCCAGGCTATGGTGCCAGCAATACTACCATTGGACATCCTAGAACCTGACTACATACTTGGAATGAGGGTCAAGAGATTGACCTAATTGATTAATGGCTTCCTCGTGTGATGGGTTTCTCAAAATAGGATGAGGTAGTCAATTCACTGATTATTCTATATATGCTGTACCAAATCACTTGTTAATGTACCAATATCTACGGTGGATATATATAATCAAATTAAGATACATGTTTTGGTCTTGAAAAATAAATATTTCATCGGACCATGCAACTTTAATAAAGATAGCTGTTGGTGTGGACAAAAGAGATTATGTTCAAAATGGGTTAAAATACTAACAGGGTTAGTTAGGGTTTTTGGGTTAAAAATTTTTGTAATACAGCCACAGTGACATGCTTGCTGGTAGTAAATTCAGAGCATGCTTTTTGTATATATATTTTGTTAATGTATGTAAAAAAATTAAGTACTACAGACAATTCTTTTTAGATGTTCACTCTCATCCTTATCACCGGTTCAAAATGAGATATCAACACCTATCTCTAGGGATTCCTCCACCGCAACTTAGCCTATCTTTAGGGATTCCTCCACCCCAACTGAGCTACGTCTACTTCTAATATAAGCAACAACCAACTAGCTATATTCCATTCATCTTCATGGAAAAAAATTAATCTACTCCCAAAACGCCTATGACAAAGATGAATGTGGTGGGGACTAAATAAAGCACATTCGGGAAAGCAAGCAATTATAAGGATTTTGTTTTTGGGGGTGTGGTTTGTTGGTGTGGCCGGCTAGTTGGTGGATTCAGTATTATAGTGTGGTTGCTGCATCACATGAGTAGCGCCTCACCTGGTGCCGGGAACAGCGCCCTCAATGTACAATGACCTGAAACAACAGTTATACATAACCCAGGGAGATCATGTCAGGCAAAATAGAAAACGAGCAACAAAGAAAGCAGCGCATTATTGCTGAAAACAGAAAAGTGCTCATTTATACAGTAAAACCTCTCTAACCAATCACCTCCACATATCGACCACTCCCCTATATGATTGCTTTATTTGGGGTCCAAACGATTGCCCATACAATATCCTTTGTAACCACATCCACAGATCGACCACTCCTCTATTTCGATCGCTTTATTTGGGTCACAAACGATCGTCAATACAATACCATTGTAACGATAAAAAAATAATCCCTAAACCAACTACCTCCTTAAAAGTACCATTTTAAAGACAGTCCCATGGTCGGTTGATTTAGAGGTTTTACTGTATATTCTTTTTATCGTTTAATAGAATGGATAAAATGAGATAAGAGAAGAGGGAAATGAGACAAAATATGTAATTTAAGGGTTAATTTATTTACTGCTCTTTTGTCATGTAAGATCATTTCTCAGAGGAGGCTTTGGAATCACTAACATCAATGTCCCAAGATGCGTAGCTTGTTGACAATAGCTCTCCCAGTAAATGTTGTGAGGCGAAATGTTCATTACAAATTGCTGGATCAATTTAAGTAGCGCTGTCGAGATGTCTGCTTGATTCAGTTGTGTGGATACGTGAGTGGAGTGAAACTTGTTGCTAGGTGAAACTGGTTGCTAGGCATACTGAATCCTGTGTTGATGACGCCATTCAGGCTATATCAACATGAAATGGCAATGAATTGGCAGAAGGTACACTCCATGATGTAAGCATAAATTGAAAAGCTGCAGAGGACAGCATTCATGACACCATTTGGGCTCTATCGACAAGGGATGGCGCTGGATTGGCTGCAGGTATACTTCAAGGTGTAAACATAACAGCTGCGGATTACATCATTCAAGATACCATTGGGTCAAGGGATGATGCTGGATTGGCTGCAGGTATACTTCAAGGTGTAAACATAACAGCTGCGGATTACATCATTCAAGATGCCGTTTGGGCTGTATCGACAAGGGATGGCGCTGGATTGGCTGCAGGTATACTTCATGCGTAAACACAAACTGACAAGTTGCAGATTACAGCATTCAGGAGTCTTGCAGGGAGGGGGCTATTTGGAATGTGCTAGTGCAGTATAAACCTACTGGATACACAGTAGCCCAAACTCACCCTACACACACATATATATTAGGTACCGGCAGCACCATGAACAAATCGAGGAATGGTGCTTTTTTCATCAATGTTAACATGCTCCTAACTATTTCTGTATGTTTTTGATTTTGATGAAACTCCCTAGGCTAGACAATGGGTTCACATGAGTACCTCAGCAGCTGAGTTTCATGATAAAAACGCAGAAGTGGAAGAGAGTTTACATGTTGAGGGAGGTTCTATTCAATACTCATTGTATTCGGTGTAACGCAGCCCTGGGTATTGACTTCAATGCAGAATTTTGCGAATGAAATTTTTTTTAACACTGTTGTTCACACCGTCACACCAGTTTAAAGAGGTTGTAACTGATCCTTTTCAAATAAGGTTGCATGTATTAGATAGAACCTTGTTACAATAAGTGAGTCCAGTAATCTGCATTTACAATTATGTAGAAGGGTCATTCTGGGCACTAAAGTGTGACATGGAAACGAAAAGTGAAAACTTTCTAAATAATATTTTTTTAAACATTCCAAATAATAGAAGAATTCATGTTCCTATGTAAACTATTTCACAAAACCAAAAGTGAAAACTTTCTAAATAATATAAAAAAACATTCCAATTTATAGAAGAATCTATGTTTTTATGAAACTATTTCACTTCTTTTATAGAGACCATCTACAAATTGAGCAATGCTTTAATATCCCTTGTGTAACATGGAAATCAAAGACACATTCTGAACATCTTTTCAGCATACACAATCAAATCAAACAAGATTTTTTATTTATTACAGCTAAGCAAACAAGGTTATGTCTTACTGGAAAAAGTTGAAAAAACATTGAAAAAAGGTTTGGGTAAATGTATGGCATCGATATGTAAGTGGTTCGATGTTTTTTAATTTGATGCTTACATCAGACTATGCAGCTGAAAGGGAGATCTAGCTACTGAAATGGGTCACTCAGAAACTGTGTACCACATTTTTGGTTTCCATGTAACATTGTTAATGATTTTACCTTATTTTGGGGTGATAGTAGGTCAAATAATTATTGTTAAAATATCCTTTTATGACATGGTTATTTCAACAGATGCTCAGTTTGTATGAGATCAAAATCAAAAAGTGAAAAAAAGAAATTTCAAGTCTGACATATGCACAACATATAAAACTTGATATCTATTTTGATTTTGCTATTATTTTTAATGTTTTCTGCTATTATTTGGAATGTTTTCACTTTTCATTCCCATGTCACAAAAGTGGTACACAATTTATGAGAATGACCCAAATGTCAATGAGGGCATACTGGGGCAACTCTAAAAAGGTAAATGGTTAGGTGAGGTAGTTAGGTCGTTCGGGGGTGGGGTGGGGTAGTTTCACTCGCAAGCACATGAAAGATTGCTTTAAAAAAACACTACAAATATCATAATAGAGGTAATTGGCCTCACTGCAAGGTTATGTCAGTATTCGGAATGCACGCTCTGATAAACACAATAATATGAACTAAGCCCATTACCACCTGTCGGTTTGTTTGTTGGGGTTTTACCTCCCCTCCTGGCAACATCTAAGGTCATATTAGGACAGGTACCGTTTTGTAACACTGCACACTCATTGTGACTTTATATATAGTGTTACCCCACCACGACCAGATTTCCCACTCAGTCACATTATCCTGATTCTGAGCTAACCAGTCCTTGTCTTATCTTAGTCACGTTGAAAGCCAGGCTAGGTAGCAAGAAGTATCAATTTTGGAAGTCATTGGTTTGACGCGGTCAGATTTTTTAACTCCCAACCTTCTGCATGGCACTGTTGAGATTTTGCCACTGTGTCTGGTCTTTAGTTTGAAGTTTGTTTGTTGTTTTATGTCCTAGCAACATCTAAGGTCATATCAGGACGGGTACTGACTTGTGACAGTGCACACTCATGGTGACTTTATAGTGCTGCCCCACTGGGAAATCAGGCCACTGGCACCATGACCCGATGTCCCACTCAGTCACATTATCCTGACACTGAGCTAACCAGTCCTTGCCCTATCCTATTAATGCCAAGCGCCAGGCTAGGAAGCGACAAGTACCAATTTTAAAGTCATTGGTTTGACTCGACTGGGAATCGAACTCCCGACCTTCCACACACGAGGCCCATGCTCTACCGATTAGGCCACCGTGCCCGGTTCTTTAGTTTGAAGTAACTATTATTAGAGTAACATGTAAATTGACTTAGCATTCCCTTCCATGCAGCATTACATGCTTAATTAGTACACCAGTTTCTAAGGTGGACATATTGGCTCAAATGTTAGTAAGTGATTTGGTTTGGTCGTAATGCGAAGCATTTCGTTTGATGCGAGGGAAGGCAGAGCGACTCCCCCCCCCCCCTCTCCCGGGCTTTCACCCAGCATTCGCGCCTCGCGCGACGCCCGCTGCTCACCCTCGCCCTCCCCCGGCCCTGAGCGTTCACGCCTCTCCTGCCACTGCTCACTTTCTCCCTTATAAGGCCGCCCGCCGGCCCCCTCAGGCACTCGCCCTCCTGCCGCCTTCCAGCTCTCAGCCTTTTCTCCTGAGAGCTGGAAGGCGGCAGGAGGGCGAGTGCCTGAGGGAGGCCGGCGGGCGGCCTTATAAGGGAGAAAGTGAGCAGTGGCAGGAGAGGCGTGAACGCTCAGGGCCGGGGGAGGGCGAGGGTGAGCAGCGGGCGTCGCGCGAGGCGCGAATGCTGGGTGAAGCCCGGGAGAGGGGGGGGGGGGGGGGAGTCGCTCTGCCTTCCCTCGCATCAAACGAAATGCTTCGCATTACGACCAATGCACAAATGCGCAAAAGACAAAAACACTCATTGACCGCACCAATAGAATAACAAGAGGAGCCTGCACTCTCTCTCTTCAATGTACCACACACTTCAACAAATAAATATATCGGAGCACCAATCTACAAAGGTAGTGTCATGTGGAATGATCTCCCTACCAGAGTCAGAGAAACACAAACAATACTTGCCTTCAAAAATGCGTATAGAGCCCACCGCATGGCTTTCTAAACGGGTGATCTTCTGGCCGAGCAACCAATGTTTCATCAAATTAAAGTTCTTACTTATGCAAAATACATTGTTGCACCAAATCTGCAATTGAGATCTTTACCTAGAATCACGACATAACTTGTGCTATTCACTCAACTAAATGGTTTGGTTTGCAATTCACTGCATTTAAATCTGCAGGGTCTGATAAAATCATCATTCTTTAAACCAAATCACTTACTAACATTTGAGCCAATATGTCCACCTTAGAAACTGGTGTACTAATTAAGCATGTAATGCTGCATGGAAGGGAATGCGTATAGAGCCCGGCGCCTCACCCCAACCATTCCCGACAGCCCCGCAACGCCCACCGACGGCCTCCCAGCGAATACCGATCGAAACGCCGCCCAGACGAAGCCGAGGATCATCACCTCGCACCTCACACCTCAGACGACTCAGCCCAGCCTCACGAGAGACCCCCCCCAGACAGCCCAGCCACCGACCTTCACGCCACCGACCTCCACGGCACCGCCTTCTTGATGCCGCCCGACCCGACCCCGACTCCCACCCAGCCCAGCCCGGAGGAGTTCGCTGCCCCCCTGCTCGACCCTCGCCGGACCTCCTCCCCCAGGCCTCAGGAGCGGGCCTCCCCTTTTTTGGCCGCCCGCTCCCCCTCCACGTAGGCCCCGGACCCTCCTCTCAACCAGGCCTGCCTATCCGGGCCCCCGCCTCGGGCGCCCCGCGCCCCCGCCTCGGGCGCGCCTCGAGCCCTCTCCTTACTCTTTGGCGGAGGGCTCCTCGGCCCCCCCTCTACCAGAACTCTGACATTGCTCCTTATGAGCCCCTCCTGTATTGTATCTTCTGCTCCTCATGAGCCCCTCACTTACTGCTCCTCACGAGACTGTTGCTCCTCATGAGCCCCTCTGTTGCCCTGCTTGATTTTTACCTTACTCTTCTCATATGTTTTGTTATCTTCTTTCATACTTGTTTGTATATTGCCCGAGGCGTCACAATAAACGCCTCAGTTTCCCACCTCCGCCTCTGTTCTTCCTTCTCGCGCATCGGTCGTAATGCGAAGCATTTCGTTTGATGCGAGGGAAGGCAGAGCGACTCCCCCCCCCCCTCTCCCGGGCTTTCACCCAGCATTCGCGCCTCGCGCGACGCCCGCTGCTCACCCTCGCCCTCCCCCGGCCCTGAGCGTTCACGCCTCTCCTGCCACTGCTCACTTTCTCCCTTATAAGGCCGCCCGCCGGCCTCCCTCAGGCACTCGCCCTCCTGCCGCCTTCCAGCTCTCAGCCCTTTCTCCTCCACCCACCCACCCAACTTTCACTCCTCTACCCTCCCCCCGTCTGCGGCGGAGGGCTCCTCGGCCCCCCCTCTACCAGAACTCTGACATTGCTCCTTATGAGCCCCTCCTGTATTGTATCTTCTGCTCCTCATGAGCCCCTCACTTACTGCTCCTCACGAGACTGCTGCTCCTCATGAGCCCCTCTGTTGCCCTGCTTGATTTTTACCTTACTCTTCTCATATGTTTTGTTATCTTCTTTCATACTTGTTTGTATATTGCCCGAGGCGTCACAATAAACACCTCAGTTCCCACCTCCGCCTCTGTTCTTCCTTCTCGCGCATCAAAGAATGATGATTTTATCAGACCCTGCAGATTTAAATGCAGTGAATTGCAAACCAAACCATTTAGTTGAGTGAATAGCACAAGTTATGTCGTGATTCTAGGTAAAGATCTCAATTGCAGATTTGGTGCAACAATGTATTTTGCATAAGTAAGAACTTTAATTTGATGAAACATTGGTTGCTCGGCCAGAAGATCACCCGTTTAGAAAGCCATGCAGTGACCTTACTACATGCTTGGGGTTAAATGAAACACAACTCAACATGTAAACTCACAGTACAATTAACTTATTTAACGGCAAACTATAATTACAGTGAAAAAACCTATTTACAAACTAGCGAAGAATCAAAGCAGAGGCAGAGCAGAGCAGTCTCAAAAGTCTCTACTCCACTAGTATTAAGGTGCTCAGAAAGAAAATGAATAAATTGAACTGTGTCAGCGGTAACAATGTGATTAGAGCACTTAGGTGAATAATGTCTTCAGAGTGTATGCCTACCTTTGTTCGAGATTGTCTAGTCGCTGCTTCAGATTGTTGATCTCTCGTTGAAGTAACTTGTTGCTCTCATCATTCACCTCATCATTCACCTCGTACGGCCTTGTCATATTAAAATGAGAAGAAGAAAAAGAAGGGGTAAGTTAACCGACTTTTCACTATCCCTAACATGGATGTTCTGGTTTGAATTCAATAATATTGATTACAAATGACAGACAGAATACAGAATACCATATCACTCTCATGTTATATCAACAACCACACTAGTTAAATAAAGTTGCCTACTCCAATTGTTCTGAGTTTCTGCATTAACGTTTTTGGGTTGTTAAAAAAAAAGGAGAAATATACTAGACAGATAGTGATAGTAACAATCTACCTTACTTTAGCTTGAAGTAACTTTATTTATGAATGCCTAACTTTGGAGATATATGAAGTCAAAACATGTCAAATTAATTGTGGCATGCATGTCAAAATGTTGTATATCATAGTATAAAAGTATGCGGATTTTAGGCTTAGAGTCGATAGTTATCAAATATGGGTGTAATGTTAAAAGTTATGGAGCAGGAGGGATAATTCTAGTATATTGGAAAGGAAAATAAAAGGTAGATTAAGTTAGGCTGGGTAAATATTAAGGGGTCAAGAACCAGTAAAAGCATGTGTGTAGCAATGTAGACCACTGTGTAGGTCCTAGGTGGGAGGGGGGAAATACTGTAAAACGGATGTACCAAGTAATGCATCGGTAGGTGAATTGTGTGTAAGAGGGGCTGCCGGGCAGTAGAGCATGGAGACAGGACAAGGAGAGGCTGGTCTGCAGCTGGACAGTGGTCAAGGTAGGCTGGTGCTTGGAGAGTGGTCAAGCTAGATATAAGGCTGGACTGGGGGGGGGGGGGGGGGGGGGGGAGAGTACAGTTGGCACCTGAGACCACTGAGACCAGAGCAGTGAAAAAGGAGCAGGAGCACACCGGTGAGATTGACTTTGTATTAGTATTGGTTGAAGAAAGGGGAATTGAGTTGTCTGTATCGTATTGTACATGTTTGTGAAATTGTACATGTTTGTGAAGTTGTGATCTATAGCACAATTATCAAAAATCTTTTTTTTCTGGTTATAAAATAGAGTGTAAAATATTCCGATATTCGGAAAGGGGGGAATGCAAATATTCTATTACTGATCGGTGTATGTGACCAGATGCATGTATACATGGGTTGGTGGTGCCTGAGTGGGATGTAAATAGATGTATGGAGGTGCTGGCAGGTCTGGGTGTGATTGCACTCAGGGCCTAGCCCTTCTGCTGGGGTAGGGGTCACCACACTCAAAAGGTCAAGGTTGGTGGTGGCCATACAGCTACTGGTGGTGGGGAGACCACTGGTATCCATGGAGACCAGGAATGCTGGATCCATATTGGTAGGGCCAAGAATGCTCAATTCCCATTGGGGGAAGGAGGTGGGGTGATACTCTACAATGAACCCATGTAACTATATAAGCAATAAACCAGAGGGCTGGACTCTCTCTTCTCCCCTGTTATTCTTTTCTCTTTCTTTCTCTATGTCTGTATTGTTTTCCTCATAGGCTATGTACACAGACAGAGATCCCAGCATTAGATTCTAAAAATTGGTGACCACGACGAGTGGGTGGTCTCTACAAGAGGAAGAAAGAAGATATGTCTCAAAAATGACATTTTGTGTGATTTGCACAATTGAAATACAATTTCTTCTTCAAATCTTGACTTTTGTTGAAGTTTTTGTATATAATCGATTCTGCCATCACTTAACAATGTACACGCAAAACATCTGATAGATATATCATAAATATAATGGAGATATTTAGAACATAAAGAGACATACATGTGCTATGGCAGGGTAAATAAATTCATTTAAAGAAAAATCTAAACAAACAAAAAGACTTTCCAAGAGTGATATTTCTGGGTCATGTTATATATCATTTTAAAGAGAGATTGTTCCTCTTTTTAATGGTATAGGTTTTTTAGAACTGATCACAGCTTATATTTTTTGGGGCAGGGTAAATAAATTCATTAAAAAATGATTAAAACATTACATTTTCTCAACCAAAACACTTATCTACATTTGCTTCTACACCCCCCCACTTAGATACTGGTAAACTTATTAAGCATTTGTTTCTGCATAGACGGGAATAATAAGTCAATAGAACTTGTTACTACTGAAGTCTATGATGTTTATTTCCACCCTCCCCATCTTAGTTAAATTACTAATAAAAACGAATGTCCAAGTTGTTGCATCTTACAATATTTAGAATACACTTATTTTTAATGTTATTGGTTGTCTAGTTTTGTTGTTGTTTTTGTTTGTTAAAAACAGCACGTAAAATTATACTTACAGCTTATTCTTGGGCTTGTTCTTACTGCTGTAAGCTAAGGCTAAAAGTAAACAAATATAGAACACAATAGTTACAAATCATGCAAGTTTAGGCGTTCCTTACAATGGGAACAAAACTTTCACCTTGGAATGATCCCATTACAAAATAGTATATTTTTTGTTTAAAAAAAAAATTAACCCAGTTTCTCAAGATACACCCAACATTTCATATTAATATTTCAGATATAATTTATTGTGATGATATAAGAGGTGGAAGCAATGTCATGGCAGCAGTAGAGTGCTCTTGGTTCTCTATATGGGGAAAAATATGTAGCTGCGAAGGTGTCATTAGTTATGCAATTGCGCTATGATTCAATGGTGCCCAATGTAAGTCTGCATAACAGAAGATGACATTGCACTTGAAGAAAAAATAAGTTATCTTATTGTCCTAATTTATTATTACAGACTTGGGTCTTTATTGAATATTGAATGCTATGTTGAATACATATTCATATGTCTAATATAATAGGTTATTCTCTCAAACTGGGCACCACCGCATCTTTGGTTTCCACGTTACGATGCTGATAGCTAAATCTTTCTTTTATCCATAGTAAGTCAAATAACTTGTGTTGCCTCTGTGTATTAAGTATGTTAGCATACTACATATATTTAATCGATTCCACAAAAGATATCAAAAGTTTGTCAGGACATAAAACTCAAATGAACAAACAAGATATCAAAAGCATACTTGTATACTTTTGTGCTAAAGTGAAAATTAACACCACACATTTACCCAAACTATTTTAAAACCTTTTCCTTGTAAAACAATGTTCGCTTAACTGTAATCAATCAAATCTATCTTGTTTAAATTTGTTGTGTATGCTAAAATGATGTTCTGATGTCTTTGATTTTCATGGTCACACAAGTGATATTAACGTATTGTTCAATTTGTATTAGATCTAAATCAAAAAGGGAATTAGTTGGGTTTTTTCAACTCTGACATATGCGCAATATACAAACCGTCATAGGAACATGGATTCTACTATTATTTTGAATGTTTTCACTCTTGGCTTACTTGTCACACTTTAGTGCCCAGTTTCAGAGAATGACCCATATATCCCTTTTACAACACACAGCCTTATTTGGTGTGAATACAATCAGGACATCAGTAGCTACCACAGAGGGCATTTAACAAACATTATCCATTAATTTAGTTTAGAATGAACATCCACGGTAATTCAGGGATGAAAGTTGTCCAAAGCTCAAATAAAGCAGAAATCAAGTCGAGATTATTATGTCGACGGCAAATTCTTGTGAGAACACAAATCTTCTCCCATAGACTTACCACTGTCAGGGAATCACGGGAAAATGCTGGAAGTCAGGTTTCAACTAGCCTTGTTGTGACTGTATTATCACCCATGCCTAACTCGTTCTTGTTTAGGCTTTATGTTCTAGCAACATCTGATGTCATATAAGAACAGGATTTGAACTACCCAACTGTTGTCATATACATCCCATTTAAAACAAATTCTTTAACATTAATGGGTAAATATAAAAAGTCCCGGAAATCTGTGAAACCGCGGAGATCTTTCATCCCTGATAGTTATAAGTATCTGGATGAGGAAGCCCATCCAGGTTGCCTATGGGTCGGGATTGTGGTACACATGCAGGCATGCAATCAGTAACTTGCACTACTACTAGTACTAACAACTAATTAGCTTAAAGTCGCACGGTCCGATGGTTTTGAGTTTGTCATTTTCTCAGATAAATATATAAGGTTGATCGTTATAATCCACCTTACTGTAGTTTGAAATAACTTTGTTTGAAAGTGACTAATTTAGGAGATGTTTGAAGTGTAAACATGCCAAATTAATGTTGGCTGCATATCAAAACTCGAACCACCATAGGATTCAGCAGTAACAGTCATTACTGAATTGACTTAATATTCCCTTCTCGCACTAAATATTTAAAATGGCCATGTTGGATATGTGGCTTCAAATCTAGATAAGTTTTTTGCTTTTCAAAAATTTATACTTTTACATAATCAGATAGTTTTGAGTTTAAAAAAAAAAAATTTACTAGGTTGATCATTAACACCTACCCTACTTTAGTTGGAAGAAGCCTTAATTGTAAAGGATCAACTTTTGAGAATTTTTAAAATGAGAACAAATTAGTTTTGGTGTGCACACCAAATGCCGAACATAGGCTTTGTTCACACATTTTCAATTGTAGCAGCAGAGCACTGTAGCACCAAACTACAATCAAGTGTTAATGGGTGCACCACTATCTCCGTTGGATATGTACAATCAAATCTAGATGAGTGTTTCAATTTTGAAAAATGTTATGATTTCGTCAGATTATGCAGCTTCAAACAGTCATGCACATTTTATTGTAACACCAATTGTTGTTTGGAACCAAACTTGCAATAATCCAGTTTTGTGTAGACAAAAATACAGGTGACAACGGGAATACATTTGGGGGTGGGTCGTGTGGGGTGGCCCCCCCTACCCCCACCCCCAAATTTAAACAACAAAACTGGGGCTGGCGGAATGGTTCACTCGCATACAGTGTGTTCAATCCCTGACCGTGTCAAACCAAGGAAAACCAAGAAAAATGTATACAGTAAAACCTCTCTTAACTCGACCGACCAAGGGACCGACTTTCAGTGGTCCATTTAGAGAGGTGGTCGATTTAAGGAGTTAGAATATCATTACAATGGTATTGTTGGCACCCAGATAAAGCGATCGATATAGAGGAGTGGTCGATCTGTAGAGGTGGTCGGTTAGAGAGGTTTTACTGTACTTGTCACTACCTAACCTGGCGCTTGGCATTACTAGGATAGGGCAATGTGCGTGGGATGGGGAAGACCAGTTGGCTGAAGTTGAAATTTCCCTTGATTAAAGCTGCATAATTCGATGAAGGCATAACATTTTCTAAACCAAAATGGCTCGCTAGATTGTATCCTACATATCCAAGTTATATACGGGTGCACTCATTCAACATTTATTGCAGGTTAGAACTCCTGTGCTACAAGTTTGTTTGTTTGTTGTTTTACGTCCTAGCAACATCTAAGGTAATATCAGGACGGGTACCGACTTGTGACAGTGCACACTGATGGCAACTTAATAGTGCTGCCCCACTGGGAGACCAGGCCGCTAGCACCATGACCTGATATCCCACTCAGTCACATTATCCTGACACTGAGCACACCCATCCTTGCCATATCCTAATAATGCCGAGCGCCTGGCTAGGAAGCAAAAAG
This sequence comes from Branchipolynoe longqiensis, assembly GCA_030323885.1. NCBI lineage: Eukaryota > Metazoa > Annelida > Polychaeta > Phyllodocida > Polynoidae > Branchipolynoe > Branchipolynoe longqiensis. The sequence goes on along the minus strand of CM059197.1, from coordinate 73,775,966 downwards.
TATCAATCTTTAAGTCATTGGTTTGACTCGACCAGGGTTCGACCCCACGATCCCCTGTGCAACAATGATATGCTCCAAACGGGTAACCAAAAGCTATGTCCAGCATTCCAGTGTACATGCACAAATAAACTTAGCATGTTTTCACTTCAAATATCTCAAAAGGTAACTTTTAAAAGAGAAGTTACTTCAATTAAGATGGCAGAAACACAAAGCCATCGGATCATGTAAGTTTAAAAATATATGCAGCAAAAAAAAGCAAGTTTATTTTTTATTGTTCTTGGATGCTCCAACTTGAGAGTGCATTCTACAACGAAGGTCTGCTTGCATTACAGTGGAGGTATTACGGTACTGAATTTCTTTTCAATTAGGTCAATTATTTATTCCTCAATAATTCGTCAATAAACCACTATAGAGAGTGATACCTAGAGTGTATACTTCTATCTGTAATTACAAATATAATTTTGTTTAATATCATTTATTATAAAGTAGTGCTCGTGCAATAACGGCTATGGAGTATTATATTCACTGCAAACACTGAGAATTTTTTTTTTTTGTAAACGCATTCACACAAAGCCTGCCAAGTCTATGCGCAGTGACCTATATCACTAGACTTGGATATGGTGACTAACTATGCGCGCCCCTTCCTTACCCCAACCACACCCTCATGTTTTACGCACCACACTAGCTCAGACATTCAGGGAGTTAGCAACATCTAATGCAAGCAGACCTTCGTTGTAGAATGCACTCTCAAGCAGGCGAACATAGCCATAGCGAGCCTCTATAGACCACCATCAGGAGTCATAGATGTGTTTCTCGAAGCTCTAGACAAAAGCATAAATACAGTACGAAAAACAACAAACACTGAAATCTTTGTACTAGGGGATTTCAATATAAACTATAACAGCAATGACAAAAACAAACTAATGTTACAAACCAAGATAAAAATCCTAGGTCTACAGCAACTAATAACTGAAGGCACCAGGCTAAGCAACAACACAACAATCGATCTAATACTAACCAACACCAACCATGCCTCAAAATGGGCCACTAGGAGCTGGGGCATAAGTGATCACGAGCTAGTATATGTAACCAGGAAAAAACTAAAAAACGTATTCCACTTCGAATACAAGATGGGCAGACCCCTAAAAAAGTACTCTGTAGAAAACTAAAAACAGTTCACCCAAAGCAGTAAAAACAGCAAAAAAGAAATACATAATAAAGCAAGACGAGGACTGGGGAAGCAACACAAATAAATTCTGAAAAAAATGTAAATCTGCTATTCCCCCAAAACAATACAGAAGATTACATAAACTCCCAGGACAATGAAGGAAAAGTGCTCACAAATAGAGATGCAGCCAACAAACTAAACACCCACTTTACCACAGTGGGACCAAAACTATTACAAAAATTCACAAGAAACTGGGAAAATAAGTCAGAGGAAATTAAAGAGAAAATCCCCACCTGCAAAACTAATATAGAAGAAATAACAGACCTCATAAACAGCATAGACACAAACAAAGCAAGTGGGATAGATGGAATCCCCACCAAAATACTGAAGGATGCACTCCAAACCATCCCTGACGCAATGATGGACCTATGGAACATCTCCTTTGACCAGGGAAAATTCATCAAAGCCTGGAAGATGGCAACTATTACCCCCATCTTCAAAGGTGGTGACAAATAAAACATGGGGAACTGTAGACCAATATCAATTCTGCAAACCCCAGGCAAGCTAATTGAAAAGATTTTCTATAGGCACATAAATGAACACCTAGAAAAAAACAATATACTGAACAAAAGACAAGGAGGTTTTAGGAAACTGCACTCCACATCAAAAACAATAGCCAACCTAACAAATGACATACTGGCCTCAATGAACCAAAAACAATTAGTTGGAGCACCTTTCATTGATTTCAGTAAAGCCTTTGACACTGTAGACCACAATATACTACTGCAAAAGCTAAACCACATGGGCATCCAATCTAACTCTATAAATTGGATAAAATGCTACCTAAAAGATAGACAACAAAAAAACGAAGTAAACAATACACTATCAGACCACCAACCTGTCACGTCTGGTGTACCCCAAGAATCAGTCCTGGGACCACTACTCTATATAATCTACATAAATGACCTAGAAAAGTGGCTTGAAACAGAGCACCTCCAGCTGTATGCAGATGACACTGTCATATATGCAGAAGGAAGTACAGAAGAAGAAGTAATAACAAAACTAAACAAGCTCCTACTAAAACTAGATGACTGGTGTGAGTCTAATAAAATAACCATAAATGTCACGGCCCACCAGGAGGGGCTTAATATGACAAATATAATCAGTCGTACACTATTTTGCATCAAGTTTTTTTGCGTCAAGTTAAACTTAAATATTCAAGAAAAAACTAATTTTGTTCATTATTAATATAATCCATTATTAATATAATCCCTTAAAAAATATATATTCATTCATTATGATAATTAAGAAAAATATGTTAGATGGTTTAATTTTGAACCAATAGGGGGGGGCTGCAAAATTAATTGAGAACAGTTGTAATAATAGTAATAAGGAATGTTAAGGCCCTATCACATTACGGCGTATGGCGGGAGCGTATTGAAAACCTACGTAAGTCCTACACGTGCCGGCCTATCATGACCTTTGGTGACCTATCGGGTGTTTTTGAGCGTATGTGTAACCTATGAGGAGCGTACGAGGAGCGTATGGTGACATTTTTTGACGGTTTTGATTGGCATATGGAACCTATGCGTAGCATATGCGTAGTGTATGCATAGCGTATGAGTCAAGATCGATGTCGAGACCTATGCCATACGCTTGGAATATGCTGTGCATACGCTAGGAGTATGCTCCCATACGTAACTCGTAGGTTATGCGTACGCTACATACGCTAGAGATACGCCAGTGGAGCGTATGCGTAACCTACGCCAGTGCACCCCTAGCGTACGAGGAGCGTACACCGGCGTATGAGTAGCGTATGAACCATACGCTCCCATAGGTCGAGATTTTTTTTTAGCATGCACAACAAAATTTGGACGGACGGACGGGAGAAAGCGTATGGTGGCGTACAACGGCATATGCCGCATAGGCCAGCACATGACGGCCTATGCGTAGCGTATGCCGACGTATATGATGTAATGCGCCTACGCTACCGTACGCTCCCGCAAAAAAAAACTACTGTGACAGCCCCTTTAGGTTCGGCTGCTACTGAGTTAAGGTTTACCTCGATCCTCGATCGCAAGCGATATATTATAGGTGGCTGCAAAACATGAAAAACAGCAAAGTGTGAGGCCCGAAGTTGTGACTGCACACTCATGATGACTTTATAGTGGAAGACCAGGCCAGTGGCACGATGACTCGATATCCTGCTCAGCCACATCATCATGACACCGAGCAAACCAGTCCTTGCCCTATCCTATTGGTGCTGAGTGCCAGACTAAGTATGAATTTTGTACGCTGCTGGTTTGAGTCGGTCGGGGTTTAAACCAAAGACCTCCCACACGGGAAGCCAGCCAGTGAAAAGGAAAGCTTGATGTATTTAACGACGCCTCTAGAGCACATTGATTTTCATATTATCGGCTATTGGACATCAAACATATGGTCATTCTAACATATTTCTTTGGAGGAAACCTACTGCCGCCACATAGGCTACTCCTTCCGATAAGCAGCAAGGGGTCTTTTATAGTAGGGACTCCAAACAAAGGACTGGTTACTAATGCTGAGTGGCCATTGGAAAAAATAGGAGACTTGCTCTCAGGACACTACCCCCCTTTGAACATTGTGTGCTGCAAGCGAGTGGATCACAGCTAAAAATAACTACTTTCACAGTGAAGTAGAGATCACTAGCTTTAGTTTTGTATCCATTACGGCTCACTTCAGGTGGGGAAAATTTGAAAAATTGAGGTTTGACAACTTTGGAATGATCATAAAACATGATTTTACCAAATATTTTTTATGAAAAAATATAATATTACATAGAAATATTCATTCTCTACAAATCTGTGTAGATTGTTAACCACCATTTAGCACTCAATCTCAGCAGTTTGGACTTAACCATAGGATAGGTATGCTAATTAGAGCAATTACATGTTTTAGATTTTTTACATGTGGGTATAGCTTAAAGACAATTTAATCACATAATAGATATTTGCATTATGCTCATTTTGATATAAAAATCAAGTCAATATCTCAAGTATAACCAGAGATATTAATTTTGTAAAGATTTGATCAGGGACAGTTATTGAAATTACACGATTTGCCACATTTGATGTTAAATTGCTCAACAAATATTTATTTGTAAGGTCTGAACAAAATTGAGATTAGAATTTGTACTAGAAATAATAAGTTAAAACAATTGTAAAAATATACGGATTTTCGGTAAAGAATTATATATTGGCAGAGAGCATTATTATTCTTGGGCTTTGGAGTGGGGAGAAGGTTATGTAATCTAAAAGCAATGGTGCACCCCACTCACATGATGACATGATATAAACTATGTGAGATATATCTTCATGCACGATGCCTAAAGTTAATGAAGAGATCTTCTTATATATGAAGCAGTTCAAAGTTGATGAAATGTTCCCCTATGTATTCATAAAGAATGCAATTGGAGAAAAAGGACATTTTTGGTATATACATATATATATCTAATTGTAACTGTATACAACTACCTGTCCATACCGGACCCAGGGCCAAGCACACCAGCCATACCACATTCCTTAGAGCCACACCCTGCAGGCTGGTTTGGGCAGCAACTCCCCCATATTAGGGCATTGCACTGACCAGTCTGTAGGGGAGTGTCTGATTGGCTGGCTGTGGGAGATCCAGTCACATGACCCCCTTTGGCCTATCATGACCACACAAGTCTCATTCTAATTAATTATTCAAGAAACTTCTCCAGACACTCTGGAGAGGGATCACTCTACTCCTGGCTCTTGAGTGAGACAGACCTACTCTGGAGCAGGAACCCCAGACACTCTGTCTGATGCTAGCCAAATTTACCTATTCAAATTGAGTGTATACACAGCCCTAGGACTCCTGTCCCATGGGCTGTAGGCACTGCTTTCAGTATACAGGCTAAGTTGGTAATGAGACATAGTGTGGACAGTAGAAGGTGAGGGGTTAGGTTGATAGGTCGCTGGTAGGTGAGCAGGAGTTGGTGTCATTAAAGCACAACACCCTCACTGTCTAACTCTGTGACTTGTCATCCTTTCTTCCTTAGTATTGGTTAGTGGTGGTTGATAAGTTGGTACTATTGGTTTAGTATGACTGCATCACAGGTGATATGAAGGGGAAGAGTTTTGTAGTAGCATGGGGTGCTCAACACGGCCGAGCAACCCTCATGTTTTTATACAATGATGTGATTAAAAAGTCATTTGCCTTCAGCAGGCAGCATCAAATATCAGGATTTAAAGTTGCGAGCTATACCTCGTCGGGAAAACAAACGAACTCGGAATAGTTCAGATTTGTGGCACAGGGTGGACAAAGACCCTATAATACTAAGACGGCTCACTCCCTATCTCTCCAATGGTAATGTAAATTTCGCAGTGCCACCTTGTGGTGGGTTTGATCAGCCAGCTGCTGGTTGGTGTTTCACATGTAAACACATACAATTATATTATACATGAAATAGGTAAGTATGAATACACATCAATATGAAATTGCTATGAACAAATACACATCATCATCAGTATCATCACACATCTTTCACATTCATATATACATATAATATAGCACCTGTTTAACCAAGAGAACAGCCAGCGCACCAAGTGGTGGGTTTGATCATTTTGATTACACAGTAGGGGCTGGTTGTGTAGAGTGACCTAGATTGGTCATGTGACAGCTGTTGTGAAAATGGCTGGGTCAGTGGAGAGAATGGAGGGTAAAACTGAGGTATTTTCAATTTTCTTTAGAGTAGTTCAAACAGGAAATATATTTGCTTTAATGTAAAATATATGTTAGTACAATTACATTGCATAATTCATTGAGAAACGCATATAGATGAAAAACGTGGTTTTTTTTGTTGACTGTAAAAAGGTTTGGACTGTATGGGGTTTGAACCCACACCACCAAACAACTTCAGATTACAAGTCCGACACTCTAACCACTAGGCCACTAGCTCCTAATATCTTACTGATACATATTCTAAACATTACGGTTGGTACTACAGCCTACGGTGTGTGACAGTGCCAGTGTTAGAAAGCTCACGCATAAATTAGCCTTATCCAAAAGCATGGCTTGGAACATTTCAATACACATTGATAATTTGGTTGAAACTGGTGTTAGCAAAATGTCACAGAAAACAGTTGGGGATAAGGCCCGCGCACGTCCTCTTACCTAGAATTTAAAAACTAACTAATGGTGCTGTCACACTATGACGCATCTCGCCACCAAAGCGCAAAATCACTTTTTTACATCAAACTTTTCGGCGTGGTGGGAAAGGTTTGACGTCAGCGCAATGTAGTGGTAGCGTGCAGCCAACGTTGTGGTAACGTATATCGACGCGGGAGAAAGAAACAAAAAACGGTGGGCGCAACGTGTGGGAACGAGCCTCACGCGTGCGCAGCATGTGCCTAGCGTTCACATAACATTATTCCAGTGCTCCGTTAGCGACCGGCTGACGTGTTACACAACGTATGAGAGCATGTGATCGACGGGTGACCAATGACACTCCAGCGCGTTTCGCCGTGGCGCCAGCGGACATTCAGCCCACCAACGTTAAGCGAGCGGCAGACACGCGGCCAAAACATCGAGACACGGTGGAGAAATACCAACAGCATGTTGGCCATATGTTATGCATACGTCGGTGGTATGTTACCGACGCGATGACGGCACGCTCGCCGTCAGAGGGAAAAAAGTCAACATATGACAACATCACACAACGTCAGAACAACGTTCCTCCAACGCGCATCTAACGTATCTCTACGTCCACCTAACGTCGCCATAACGTTGGCACCCACGCATTGTCGTACGTGGAAAGTTTTGCGCAAGCACAAAACTTTGCCGACCCCCTAATGTGTGCCGCCGAACGTCGCCGTAGATCAACGTATGCCTAACACGCGCATAATGCAAACTGATGTATCCCGACGTAGCACCAAAAAATCACATACGTCGACGCACATTGGCGAGAAGCGTCGTAATGTGACAGCACCATAAGAGTACATCGGATTGGGCAGGCCCTTATGCAGTTAGAGTAAAGTATGTTCCATGGCTTCACCATACCGTAAGTGGCAGACCACCTAACCCTCAGCCCCGGTTCTCCCCCCTCCCCTTTTTCATTTGTTGCTGTTCCTCTGTTATTTCCAGTCAACCATATACAGTGACAGAGACAGTCCAAATAAAAAAAATTGACCTAAATGCACTGGGATTGGTCCCACTGCTTCACTGGTCACAGCTGGTCCAGTGTATTATTAACAACCCCACCCCAACAACATAATTCATAAACTCACATAACTAACTACACTAGAGTTACACTAGAATATTTCTAACAAACTGACATTTATATACCGCTTGCCTAACTGCAACTGAACATTGAAACTTACTACAACTTTACCAACTGAATACAGAAGATAACTTCTGCTTACATTCTAAATACTATGTAAATACTCACATTGATCTGACTAATATTGATCTAATTATATGACACTACTGTTACCATATTGCTATGGAACTTTTGGGTTACAGAATTTCATTGTGTTACATGCTGCAAATTGTGTATTCAACAGTTATTGTACACCTTATTCTATATATATACCCTTTGTATAAATAACCCTGACTTGAAAAATGGCTGGAAGACCATTGCTTCGGCACTGACAAAAGACGTATTCAGCAGAATAAACATATTTACCAACAAAAAAAACAAACGATTATCGGTTAGATCTTTGGTTGTTGGAGTTTTGCGTCCCGGCAACATCTAAGGTTATATCAAGACGGGTACCGACTTGTGACAGTACACACTCATGGCAAGTTTATAGTGCTCCAGGCACCATGACTCAATATCCCACTCAGTGACATTATCCTGACATTGAGCTAACCAGTCCTTGCCCTATCCTATCAATGCTGAGTGCAAGGCTAGGAAGCGACAAGTATCAATTCTATAAGTCATTGGTTCGACTAGACCAGGAACCAAACTCCGGATCTCCTGCACGCAAGGCCCGCGCTCTACCGATTCGGTCATGGCGCTCGGCAATACGGTTATCTAAATATTGTTTATACATGAACATGGTAAACATAAAGAGGAAAAATAAGCTAAGTTAAGTTATGATGCCACTTCACATCGACTAACCCTCAGAAATAAAAGTGATGTCGGACAGGGGGTGGGGGGGCACCATGACACGATATCCCACTCAGTCAGATTATCCTGACACTTGAGCTAACCAGTCCTTGCCCTATCCTATTAATGCCGAGTGCTAGGCTAGGAAGCGACAAGTATCAATTTCACAAGTCTCCATCGGGAACTGAATTCCTGATATTCCGCACGCGAGGCCCGCGCTGTCGATTCGGCCACCGTGCCCTGTACACTTCGGAATGATGCTGCTTGGTAAACTGAAGCAGAGATGTACTGTTTTGCATTGAAACCAATAGAGAAATACTTCAATTGAATCGATCATTTATATCATGTTCAAACTAGCCGAATGAGTTGAGTGTACGTCTCCCGTTTTGGTAGATCAAGGGACCCACAGGTTCTAACCCTGGTCGAGTCAAACCAATGACGTTAAAATTTATACTTGTCACTTCCTAGCCAGGCGCTTGGCATTATTAGGATAGGGCAAGGACTGGTTGGCTCAGTGTCAGGATAATGTGACTGAGTGGGATATTAGGTCATGGTGCTGGCGGCCTGGTCTTCCAGTGGGGCAGCACTATAAAGTCGCCATGAGTGCACACTGTCACAAGTCAGTACCCATCCTGATATGACCTTAGATGTTGCTAGGATGTAAAACAACAAACAAACAAAAGAATGTGCGAGACATCCTGGGTTCGATCCAGAGCAGCATCAAAGCAAATGCTTATCAAATTGATGCTTGCCACTGCTGTAGTACCAGAGAACTACGTCATGTGATCACGTTCTGAAAACATTCTTCCCATAGGCAATGACAATGAATAGATTACCTATTATATAAGTAGCGGTGGTGAGTCCTCTGACTAAGCTCTCCTACCATTGGCTTCATTAAACCACGTGACCTCATTTCTATTGAATCCAATGCGACAATGGTTGACCACACTAACTGAGCATCTGTCCGAGTGGTTAGAGCATCCAACAGGTCTAGCCCACCTGTTGACTATCGGAGTGAATGTGCAGCAAACAGTTTGTTGTTTGATATCACAGCAACATCTAAGGTCATATCAGGACCGGTGCCGACATGTGACAGTGCACACTCATATTGACTTTATAGTGCTTCCCCACTGGGAGACTGGGCTGCTGGCACCATGACCCGATATCCCACAGTCACATTATCCTGATACTGTGCAAACCAGTCCTTGTCCTATCCTATTGATGCTGAGCAGCAGGCTAGATAGCGACAAGTATCACTTTTTATAAGGCATTGGTTTAACTCGGCTGGGATTCGAACTCCCGACCATGAACCTTCCGCACAGGAAGCTTGCGCTCTACCGATTAGGACACCGCATCCGGTGCAGCGCACAGCGGTACAACTGTCAGACCAATAGGAGAGAATACACTTGGTGCAAATATGTAATCAAGTAACATCATCAGTTACACTACAATGATATGCAAGGGTGATGCAGTGATACTGCACACATTATATCTTCTACGCTATGTATCAGTTCGTTGTGGTTTGTTGTTGTTTTACGTCCTAGCAACATCTAAGGTGATATCATGACGGGTACCAAATTGTGACAGTGCACACTCATGGCGACTTCATAGTGCTTTCCCTATCCAACAAGTATCAATTTTTAAGTCATTGGTTTGACTCGACCAGGGTTCGAACCCACAATCTACAAACATCTCACACATTCGACCATCCTGTCTGGTTATGCATTAGGTGGCCACAATCTTTGGACCTAGCTTTGCGAATCCAGTGCTCTAAGGTGTCTCACAATGACATTCTATGAATGCAGGTTTGTTTTTTGGAGTTTTACGTCTTGGCAACATCTAAGGTCAATGAATGCAGTTCCTTTACTCGACCTCTAACATTGCTGTCTAAGGCTGAAGGACACTGACACGCCTACTAGAGAGTGTCTGTGGTGTGTTTGTGTGTCTAGTTGTTGGCACACTTAGCGCATACATTAGACTCTTTGTTGTTTTACGTACTATCAACATCTAAGGTCATATAAGGACAGGGCATACATTAGTAGTGTTGTGAAAATGGTACATTACCAAATGTCTAAATAAACCAGAAAGTACTGCAGTAGGGGCTTAGAGACAAAATCTATTTATGGATTTGAAAATAATATAAAATGTTGGTACTGCATTACTCTATGCGTAATATATTATTATTGGAGTTGATTTTCGAATTATTTATTATTATTATTGTTATGTTAGTAAACATGCCACATTGTATGTCACAGACATAAGCTTTGTTTGTGGTTTTACATCTTGGCAACATGTATGGTCACATGTGTACCGACTTGTGACGGTGTACACTCATGGCTATGCTGCGACACTGCGTAAACCAACCACCAATCAACCACTCATGGCGAATTTATAGTGCTGCCCCAGTGGGAGACCAGGCCACCAGCAACATGACCTGATATCCTGTGGACTCACATTATCCTGACACCAAGCTAACCAGTCCTTGCCCTATCCTAGTAATGCTGAGCGCCAGACTTGGAAGCAACAAGTATCTATTTTATAAGTCATTGGTTTGACTCAGCCAGGATGCGAACTCCTGACCTTCCACATGGGAAGTCTGCACTCTACCAATTCAGCCATTGCAATCTGCCAACAGACATCAATAGAATGTCTTCCTCTCATCTATTGTTTGTTCATTGACAGGACACGGGGGCATAATCAGTAGAGCGCAGGCTTCCCATGCGGACGGTCAGGAGTTCGAATTCCAGCCGAGTCAACCAAATGACTTTTTAAATTGATACTTGTCGCTACGTAGCATGGCACTCAGCATTAATAGGATAGGACAAGGACTGGTTCACACAGTATCAGGATAATGTGGCTGTGTGGGATGTTGGGTTATGGTGCTGGCGGCCTGGTCTTCCAGTGGGGCAGCACTATAAAGTCGCCATGAGTGCGCACTGTCACAAGTCGGGGAATGCAAATGTTCTATTACTGATCGGTGTACGTGACTCAGTGGTGCCTGAGTGGGATGTAAATGGGTCGTTCTCAGAAACTGTGTACCACTTGAGGTAGTTTACTTGAAATGCATATTTCAAAGGAACCCATTATTGGAGTGTCAATATTGTAGTGGTCTGGTCACCCCCACGACAATATTTAGATTTCATCATTTAGCCCAATAATGTGGGAGATATTTTAGATCAAAAGTAAATGTTAATATTGTGTATTATGAATCTTATTGGGATGGATGCAGCTAAATAAAATAGAAAATTACATCACTAATTTGTGACATTGTCAACAGCATTGAAAATAAAGTGTCACAAACTTAATGAAAACCTCTGAACAACAACCCATTTCACTTCAAATGGTCATATACAATGTCTTCATTAAGTTGAAAACATTTATTTCTTTTAAAATTTTTTTTTTTTAAATAGTTGACCTTTTCTGGAGTCATTAACGTCGTAACATTCGTTTCCACTTGCAAACTTACTATCAAACTCTGCATCAAATACAGAGTACAGATACAGTACAGGAACTATTTTCACCATTTCACACTCTATGCATGGACCCAGTTATGGTATAGTAAAAGATCAATCCTGAAATTGCCCCTAAACATTGAAATTTGAGCCAAACATTTGTGTAAAATTGTTGATTCCACTTGGACTGTTACCTTGGTAATATTTTTCTGCTTTTCTCTTTAATCATCACAAATAAGACAAAACCATAGCAATGAGGTTTTAAATTATTATTACTACTGTTTATAAAGCAAATAGCATTTGAAATGTCCTAAAAATGTCAAGATTTGTATGGAAAATATTTGATTTTTGTTTGAGTCAGATTGGTTTCCATGCTATACTGTTATTTATTGGGTGTGAGCATCATTTGACCCACTTAAAAATGTCAGAATATGTTTATTTTCAATTATTCAGATGCAAAAGGACATACACTTTCAGGTAGCTTGTATATACTTCGACAGTATTTTGATTTTGTGGTACTGATGTCACAGTATTGGTACACAACTTCTGAGAATGACCCAAATAGACATAGTGGTAGCAGGTGTGGGTGTGAGGGCACTCAGGGCCTACCCGCTCCCCCTCTGCTGGGTCGTATCACCACACTCAGGGTCAAGGTTGGTGGTGGCCATGGGGCCATAAAGCTTGGTGGTGGTGGGCAGACCACTGGTAGCCATGGGGACCAGGAATGCTGGATCCCTATTGGTAGGCCAAGAATGCTTGTTTCCCATTGGGTGAAAGGGGTGGGGTGATACTCTACAATGAACCCATGTAACCATATAAATATTAAACCAGAGGGCTTGACTCTCTCTCCTTCTTTACACTCTATACTCTTCCTTTCTCTTTTCCCTCAGAGGTTTTCCGCCAGCTGGCCAACACCCTTTCCCTCACCAAATCCTTAAAGACCTTGACTGGTTTATCCTCTTTGCTAGCCAGTTCAACAAGGTAGTTCTCCTCCCAGAAGCCCCCCCACCAGAGTGGCTCATTGAGTGTGATTCAAAGCTCCAGGGTGGGGGAGCCTTCTCCCCGTCGGCCTATTACATGGTAGAGTACCCTGAAGACATCACAGCATCCCTTACACTCATCACACAACTCGAGGCATTTAACCTAGTTCTTGACCTGACCCACCTCCTCCCCCCAGACCCTCATAATTATGTGATAGTGGTCAATACCGATAACCTCACCTCACAACAGGTCCTTGCCTCAAGTTCAGAAAAAGACCCATTCCTCTGCGTGTGCGCAAGGCAGCTGTGGCTGATTGCAGCCTCCGCCAGTACCACCATCTCCATACGACACAAACCGGGCGCTGAACTCATCCTAGCTGACGCCCTAGGTAGGGCGTGCTTCACCCCACACTGTAAGGAACGAGCAGTTAAAGAGTATTTCCCGAAAGCTTAACATTGTAACAGTCCTCCCGACCCTTGACATAATTAACTTTGACCTCTAACCCCCCCCCCCCCCCACACATCTCAAGCCTGGAAGGCTTAAATTTTGGGTTCTATCTCCCAGGCTACACAGTGATCCAACACCTATGACTCGTCAACGTGGTCGGGAACACCCTCGCTCCAGGCACCTGGAAGAACAAGCGCCTGCACATACAGGTCTACATCAAGTTCTACCGTGCACACCAGGTCGATCCGCTCAACCCAGGACAATATGATGTTCTCGATTATCTTGTACATCTCGATTCCCGGCTCAACGCCCCAGGTTCAGTGTATAATTACTTTAGCTCCATTAAGACATGGCTTTCCGCCTTAACCGGGTCTGCGCCGCTCTTTGATACTTATTATGTAAAACTCTTAAAAAGGGGAATTAAGAAGACCTCCCTTCACCTGGTTAATCATGCCATGCCCCTCTCTCCTTCTGATTTCAAGAAAAAAATTCTTTTCTTGACCGCCTTGGGCGACGGTGCTTACGTCTATGTTTAGTCAAATGTGCTTGACTGTCAGTGGGGACTGACATCCAATACATTCAGGGGGAGGGTCCCCCTTGAGCAGGAAAACGTGTGTTAGCCACGAGTGGCCAATACCGCAGAGGCTAAGGACCACTTGGTCCCACCGACCCACCACATGAGACTGTGATGGTTTTCCCACAGCCCATTCAATTTCATGCAATTTGTTACGGTTTTCATCCCACTCATTTTGCCATTTGGATTTTACGTGGGTGGCTATTAGTGGTTTCAGATCAGTGTGGGGTATCAGACACAGTTCAACATCATAGTTCAGAGCCTCTTTCGTCCCCCTGTTGTCCCCGCACAGCCTGGCTCAGGTATGCAGCATCAGTCCGTCCACAGCCCGTGTCTCCCGCCTTCCTCCATCCCTCATGGGAGTTCCTCTCTACCTCGGCCCTTGCCCGAGTCCTCTCCCTTGCCACTCCGGCTGTCCTAGAACCCCATCTCTCCTTGACCCGTCACAGCCTAAGAAGAGGCGCAGCCAAAGCCTGCCTCGCCGCTAATGTCCCGTTGCCCGATATACAGGAGGCAGGTTCCTGGCTTAGTGCCGCCGTTAATACATATCTTGCCCCTTCCCCCATTACCCGAGCCCCATCAGCACTTTCTTTTCTTTTGGGTAAAGTGTTGATGCTCTTTTCCTTCTCTATCTCTCCATTATCGCATTGTACTTATTTGCTTATCTACTTGTACAGAATTATCAGCAGCATCTTGACACCCACTCATCCTTCACTGCTTACTATGTTCGGAAGGCAGCCTTCCTCGATTACCCGCACCCAGCACACGAATTGCTGAGCCTGACTCATGCCGACCTCACCTGAGGTCATGATTACATATAGTACATATACAAGGGTATATGATATACCCTTGTTATATATTTGATGAACAAACTATTGATAACATAACTGCTGATTACTTGATTGACTCTGTAGCGAGGGACTAGTAGTCTATTTGTCTTAGTCTCAGATGATGGCACACCTTTCAAGAACATGACACTATAGAGGGGGTGTAATGACGTCACAAGATAACTTTCGGTGGTCAAATAGACTAATACCGACCCATGTAGGTATGTGGAAATCCCCATGATTAGTCATTGTGATTTTGTTAGAGAATGCTGTGATCGGTTAAAATTTGCTGCACTGTAAGTGTACAAATCTGTTCAAATTCATTTTGGACGGAACTAAAAAGTAGATAGACATAATTATGTATGTCTTTTCTTAGTTTCTACCAAAGATTAGCACAATCTGATGCGTCGAAAGTGGTTAATTTTAAATTGGAATGTGGGAATTTGCACCTTGACTGTAGGGGATTTCCACACACCTGTAATTAATATTAAAGTCAGCAAGCCAATTTAGAGCAAGTCAGGTACATTGCAAATGTTGATGTCTCTGTCAGGGTCAAAAAGATTTACAAAAAGCTTGTAAATATCATGAAAATTAAGCAAGTTCTGGCATATTTTGTGTTTCTTTGAGATTACTTATCAATTAATTAGTTAATTAAATTATTAATAATACAAAATCAGATTTTGATGCAGTCTTAAAATGGACTTTTTCTTCTATTTAATATATTACAAAAATGATGTAAATACCATGAAAACTAAAGCGCCTGTCACACCTTATCGGACTGAGTACCGGACACCACCAAACAAAGAATTGTCTAGTCCAGTGCTCTCCGGTACACAAAATGTATCGAACTGTATCGAAATGGAGCGTAATTGGGTCAATTGCCGCCGGACAACCGGACAAGTACCGTACATGTACTGGACGAGAACCGGACGGACTGACCATCAACCAGACACGTACCGGACTGTCTTTTTTGGATTTTCTTGGTATTGTCGTGGGGGTGATGAAAATGGGAAATATTGCGCATAGAACGCGACTCGAACCCACATCTCTTTGCATTCCCGGCCAGTGTGCTAACCATTACACCACCTAGGCTCCCTGATATCAACACACTACCCATGCCTACCTGTATATGTGGTTAGGTCAGTGGCGACTACGACAGTATATATATATTTTATTGACGTTCTCACCACCCGACAATTCCGGAAGCAAACCGGACACCAACGGATGGGTACCAGACACGTACGGATGGGTACCAGACACATACGGATGGGTACCGGACACCAACCGGACACGTCAGTCTGGTGGTGTTCGGTAGAAGTTTTGTGCATGTTCAAAACTTGTACCGGACACTGTCGGATGGGTACTGGACATCGCCGTACACAACCGGACAGTGTCCGGTTCTCATCCGGTTCCCCAGTCCGCTAAGGTGTGACTGGGCCGTTATGAAGTGATGCACTTTTTTCAGTCGACCCACGCCTACCTGTCTATGTGGTTAGGTCAGTGGCAATTACGACAGTATATATATATTTTATTGACGTTCTCGCCACCCGACAATTCCGGAAGCAAACCAGACACCAACGGATGGGTACCGGACACATACGGATGGGTACCGGACACGTACAGGACACGTCAGTCCGGTGGTGTTCGGTAAAAGTTTTGTGCATGTTCAAAACTTGTACCGGACACGGCCGGATGGGTACCGGACATCACCATACACAACCGGACAGTGTCCGGTTCTCATCCGGTTCCCCAGTCCGCTAAGGTGTGACTGGGCCGTTATGAAGTGGTGCACTTTTTTCATTCAGTTTGCATTGTTTAAGCGCCTGTCACACCTTACCGGACTGAGTACCGGACACCACCGGACAAAGAACTGTCTAGTCCGGTGATCTCCGGTACACAAAATGTATCGAAATGGAGTGTAATTGGGTCAATTGCCACCGGACAAGTACCGTCCATGTACCGGACGAGAACCGGACGGACCGACCATCAACCGGACACGTACCAGACTGTATTTTTTGGATTTTCTTGGTATTGTCGTGGGGGTGATGAAAATGGGAAATATTGCACATAGAACGGGATTCGAACCCACATCTCTTTGCATTCCGGGCCAGTGTGCTCACCATTACACCACCTAGGCTCCCTGATATCAACACACTACCCACGCCTACCTGTCCATGTGGTTAGGTCAGTGCCGACTACTACAGAATATATATATTTTATTGGCGTTCTCGCCACCGGACAATTCCGGAAGCAAACCGGACACCAACGGATGGGTACCGGACACCAACGGATGGATACCAGACACGTACGGATGGATACCGGACAAACCAGACAGGTCATTCTGGTGGTGTCCGGTAGAAGTTTTGTGCATGTTCAAAACTTGTAACGGACACTGCCGGATGGGTACCGGACATCGGCGTACACAACCAGACAGTGTCTGGTTCTCGTCCGGTTCCCCAGTCCGGTGTGGCGGACTCAGACGTGTCCCGTGCTCAGCCGTGTACAGTTGCTTCTGCGCATGCGTGGATTTCGCATCAACTCGGGTCACCCGAGCCACTTATTGGCGCATGCACACATCCTACAAACTCGGGTCGAATAATCGAATATGCTTCGGGTGGACAATTTTTTCTTTTTGTTAAAATAACCGATAAAACTACAGCAAAATAGGATTTAAAGTATTTTATGATGGCCTAGTTTAGCTATATTTCCATTTCATTAATCTAAGTTATTCTTTTTTTGCACACGGCATGTGTATTTGTCGACTCCACTCGCCGTGTTCTATTTGAAATTCTGACCACTCGGATGACCCGAGTCGCCCGGGTCGTGTTAATCGATTACGGCCATGTTTATTAGATTCTGACGCATGCGCAGAAGCGATGGACACGGCTGAGCACGAGACACGTCTGAGTTCAGTGAGTACGCCACACCGGTAAGGTGTGAGTGGGCCTTTAGGATCACAATCATTCCCTTTGTTTCAGTTTAATTACATGACAAAAAAACATGCGATTTTAAAGAAATACAAATTCATAACTTTCTGCATATTAGACCAATATGCATGATCTTGGTGTCATCTTTTTTGCTCTTTACAATGGCATGAGTTTCATTTCTATACAGTAAACTTTTTTTTTTTGTCAGATACCTACAGGATGGTACCAGCACAAATATGACGTCATCGCTCCTAGCCAATCCCAGCCAAGATGTGGGTTACTGGGATCGGGTCGTTTTGTACACGACACATGTATTTTTTTACTCCACTCGCGGTGTTCGATTTGAAATTCTAGCAACTCGGGTGACCCTAGTCACCCGGGTAGTGTTAATCGAATACCGCCCGGGGGTCGGTCCTAACTACCTAAGCAAGTTACTAAGGCAGCATTGCTTATTCATATTAATTTTAAGTTGTGTGGAATTCTTTGACTTACCTAAAAGCAGTGTCATCATAATACACAGTGCAAAAAGGACCCTCATTATGCTTATATGGCCTTGCCACCACTTCGATGTTTTTCCGTTTCTATTGTGCATCACCACATGGCTTTCCTATATAAAGAAGGAGACGTTTGTTAGGCCAGGATCTCTTCTGTCGTGACTTCCTCACAGGAACGTCGGCCAGGACTGGTACTGCTCCTAGTGTAGAATGACTGAAGTATCGAGAGAGTGCGTTGTCCATTACCAACAACACATACGAAATAACTGATGTTTCATAAAATCTGTATAAATGTAAGCTTATATTCTCGATTCATGCATGAGATTCTATTTTACATTATTCTAAGATATACAACAAATGCATTGTCTAAATTCTATTAAAAGTTAGTGATTAATCATTTGTCTTGCAGAGTACATACTTGCGAATAGGGCAGCGTTGCAACAGGTTATAAGTCTTGGAAAAGATGTGTGTTTACTTCCGGTGAAACGTCCAATCACGTTCGGTTCCTTGTCCGCGGCCTTTCAAAGGGGTTTCATTCGGCGCTCTTTTCCAGTCGGACGAAAATAAGGTGAATATTCCAATTCTTTCGTTCGAATCGAAGACAATTATTAAACCTTCACCATTTTAATATCGGAGTGCAGTGATTTGTGAAAAAAATTAGGGCCCGCGTTCTTATTACTGCCATTGCTAGTTACGATATTTACTCGATTTATCATATGAAATTATATATGATATGACACGATTTACAATTAAAAATATATGTAACTTCATGCACTGATCATGTCTGATGCAGTAATTTTTTCACATGAAAAAGGAGAAAGCATAAGTACAATACTTATGAGGTGCTTTCCCCATTTAAAATGTGCTAAAGACTAAACTTACTTAGGATTGATGTGTGTGATGCCACGAAGGCTGGCGTTCTCTGTGGCGGAGTGGTTAGAGTGTCTGACTTTTTTCTAGATCACTGATCAGACTCCTAATCTGAGGGTCGGCGGTTCGATTCCGCATGCCCCTAGCTCTGCCAATTTGGATTTCCACCGCTGTGTATAACTTACAGCGTCATCAAAGGCCGGTTGCTCTCATACCATATCTATGTGGTGTGGGAGGTTAAAAATCCCTTGCCCTTGGGTCGGTAAAAGTGTAGGCTCGGGCTTTCTATCGACCAGCAGTGGAATGAGGAAGACCAGTCGTCTATGACTGAAATTTCCCCTGCTTAAGCAACTAATGGACCAAAAAATCCTTGTTTGCTTTTAAGCTTTTAAGCTATTACAAAGACTAAGGAAAATAATTCTCCCACCTCAAACTATCTAAAGCTGTGTTTACACGGGCGAGTTAAGCCGTGTCAAATAATTTGCCTTGTCCAGTTCGGCTCACATTCGCCGTGTGGATGCGATTCTGGGGCGGATTAGGGCTGATTCGATTCATATTATTCACTTTATGTAGACCATGTCGCGAGGTAGGTTATATAAAGCGAACTAGCTTAAGCACGTCACACGCATGCGCAGTCGAGACCTGAGTTTGTTGATTTTCCGGTCAAACAAAAGCGTATATTATAGAATTTAGTCTATGAAACCGCTAGCTGTGCGCAGATATTTTTTTCATCATTTATTTTTAGGTTTTCACTACCCAGCAGAAGTTTTGATCGTTCCAAAACAATATGATTCAGTCCATACATATCTAGGTTGAACCCACACTCTCTCACGACTAACCAAAACTGGCGCTGGTTAGTATGGACTTGCTCATGCGCAGATATCGATTTCTGGCTAAAAGTACTGCATGTGTAGACACGACACTAATTCGCTTAATTTATTTCGCTTTGTCTAAGTCGGCTTACAATTGCCTGTGTAAACACAGCTTATGAATGCGAGGAGACATGAACCAGGTCTACAAAATCATAACATTATGATTATCAATAACAGGCATGCCATAGATGATACTGATAGGATAGATCGTATAGAATTAGAGGGGGTCAATGACGTCACAAGACAACTTTCGGTGGCCATATTGGATGACATACAGAAGGCTTGCAACTGCCTACACTGTGCAGTGTGCTTATTTACTGATTTCAGATTTGTTGGTTTATTTGTCACTGTTTTGAGCAGTTTAGCCTTAGAAGTTGTTGCTAAAGTGCTGTAAGTAAACACATTGGATGTAAACTGCCCAGAACGTCCCATAACAGAAGAAAACTGTGTTTTACTGCATCTGCATGCATTCACAAGATGGCTAGGGAGGGTGCTTGTAATCCAAGATGGCTGACCGCTGAGTGCTAAGTAATGACATCACGTGCACTCCCTCTATTGGCTCCTCCATCTTCTTTATACCCCAGTCACACCAGGCCTGTGTTTGCTTGCCACCATTTCGCGACCACCATTGTGACCATACGACCGGTCTCCAAGTGGTTGCTGACCATTTTGGAGGATTTTGGTCGTAAGGAAGTTGCAGCTTCTGCACTTGCAACCTCCTTGTTACCTGTGCGGTCGGTGAGAGGTTTATAACCACTCGCCGACTGCCGTGCCAGGAGCATGAGAATTTTGGTCGCTGACTCAGCAACCAACATCCCTAGACATTGGCCACCGCTGCGCCAGGAACACCATAATTTTGGTCAGTGACCAACCTCACTAAACTTCGCCGAGCAGTCGCCGATGCGGTCACTGGCCGCGTCTTTGATTCAATATAGCGAGTCAGTCGGTGCCATTTTGGTCGTACGCCAGTCGTAAGCGAATGCTGGCCGTAGTGTGACTGGGGCATTAACTTCCCAACATCAAGATCAACCACTACAGGGTCGTGGTCACAGCCAAAAAAGATGCTGTCTAGACTTGAAACACAGCTTCAGCCACAGGATTGCGGATAGATGGAACTCCCTCCCTGATTAGGCCTGAATCTGTTGTCTCCGCCAAACCATGAACTGCTTTAACTTTAAATTTAAGTCTCAACAAGTTTTGGATACAAGAATGAGACAGAATTCCATAACCATCCTTAGTAAAAGTTATCTATTGTAGGCCCGGAATAACAACAGGTAATCAGCGTACCAAATTCTGTATATTTGGGACCTAACTGTGTTATTGATTCATGCTTTTTCTTTTAAATCCTGCTAACACCAGCAGATTCAAATTCATTGCTGCACATGACAAAACTGAACAGAGCATCCCCACCGCGTCTAGAGTGGGCCCTGATGGTGGAGTCTCCGACTTGGCCTGAGCATATAGCTGAAACAGTCTAATTTAATCTAATCTAAGACTTGTTAATTCTCGGTTTATCTCCTCAGGTATCGCCAGAATGGCCGAGCAACCTGAAAATGACCCGACTCCAATGGATACAGGAAGCAGGGAGATTCAATATGTTGATGGCGTCCCAGGTAGAGTAATTATTGATGTTCTAGATTATCCAGAATTATTCATGTAATTTTACATCATGAATTGATACTTGATTATATGTACAGGGATGCCAGTCTTCCACTAATTAATGGAATTCCAATAATTTCCAAATTTCTCCTTTTTTCATTTAACAATTTTTTATTAATGTTTTAAACAATTTGGGATGACTTAGATTTTTTTAAATTTTCAGATTTCCATGCATATATCCATTGCTACAAATTTTTATTTTTTTATTTTTTTCAAATTCGATTTTTCTATGTATTTTAGATAATTTGGGACGTTTAAATTTTTTTTTTTTTTTAAATAGACAATTTTCCATAATTCCACTAATTTCCAGTCGAGATTTCTACTGGAAAATCTTTAATGGAACGGGCAAAATATGAAGAATTTGGTGTGCTGTGATTGGTCAATATTCGACGACAACTTTCTCATAAGGCTACGTTCTGACACCACCGGTGGCGCCTCCTGTCGCATTATGACAACACTACTGTCAATACTGTGCCTACCCGGTCAGCAGCGCCCGAAGTACGGTGGCGCAACCTAGCGGGTACTGCCAACAACACTTTTCGTGTTTTCCACTAATTTCATCAACCCCAACTGGCATCCCGGTATGTAGTTAACATTTAGCACCCAAAAAAAACTACCTTGAATTAGTTGTTTCACTGGCTTGAAGTGTATCTGTGTTATAACTTATAGGTAGCACTGAACCATGTTCTTGTGTTTCAGTGTTTACGCCGCTAAAGTCCCTGAGGCCATCCAGTCAGTTGCATCTTCTCTGGCTTAATGGAATGTATCCATTATAATGTAGCGCTAAACCATGTTTTTGTGTTTGCATTTCAGTGTTTGAGCCGGTGGAAGTCCCTGAGGCCATCCAGTCAGTTGCGACTTACGCTCCTGATGGACCTCGTCTTATGATCACCCATATTGTAAACGAGAACTTCAAGTCCTATGCCAATATACAGACCCTTGGCCCTTTCCATAAAGTAAGCTTTAATTTGAGAAAATTGGGTTTAATATTAATATATCTAGTGAATAGAACAATTTATGTGTATCCATCAACAGCCTTAAGCCTTTAATATATATGTTAAAATACGATATTGGAGAGAATCCAGACACCTACATTTCATGTTGTGTTAGCATAGCTATCTATGCGTTAATATCACTTATCTTTTGTCTAACATATAGTTTAGGGATAGGAGACCTACCTCAGGCAACTTGGTAGTGTTTATTTAAAATCTTAAAATGTTATGGGCATTTTTCTTCTTTAAAAAAAATCATCAAAATGGTGACCAAAAACATGACATTTCTAACAATCCAATGGATATTTTGAGCTTAGCTTGCATTGCTCTTGAAATAATGCAATTATTTTTTTTAAGTCCGCTTTGTGACAAACGTTACTTCAAACAGTGAATTAAAGGAACATGGTGAATCCTAATCAACTTAAAAAATATATATCTTTGCTAGGATAATGTCTATTTGACATGGTAACTAATTTTCTTGAAGTAAATGTGAATCATTGATTGATTTTCAGTGGGTTTTGACCTTTGGTGTCCATAACTCACCAACTCCACCAGATAATATTAGATATTTCCCTTCCAATTCCCATTCCCCTTCCCCCCATCACCATCATCGTACTCTACCTCTCCTATCCTTCATCCACTGCGTCCTGCTCATATCATCATCATCATCAGTATCATCCTAAGCGCCTACTACATTCAACCGATTCTTACATAAGCTATTATTGACCGAATCCATAGCTAATCAATTTATTCTACGACATATGCAGTTACTATCCACAACGTTCTTAGCTTATGCAGTATACGCCATATCATATGTATGTGATTAAATTTAGCAAATAAATACATGGTTCGCACAGATCCTAGAAAACACTTGAATTTCGTAATAACATTCAAGAGTACCCAAAAATCACCTGTTTTCACATAAAACCCTTGGAAATGCCTATTTCTAGTGAGCCTCATTTTTTACGCATTGATGAGTGTTCATCAAGGTGGCTGTTTAACTTGGTGAATTGTAAACCATACCATGTAAACAAATGTTCGATACTGTAATGTCACTTTTATACTTAGTTACTTAATTATAGGGTAAACTAAAACATAAGCTGCCAAGAAAACGGTGAAAAACTTGCATCTTGTGATACATACGCATGAAAAACCCTAGGAAAACTTGTGTGTGAATGTCCTCAAAACCCTTGGAAAAACCTTGAATTTTATTTTCAAATGTTTGTATGAACCCTGTAAATATATCATCAACAAGTGTTGTAGTTATATTTTTTTATAACAATCTTTCCCGCTATCTTTACCAGAGCTTCTCGTCCATCGTGGGTCCGAACGGAAGTGGAAAGTCAAATGTTATCGACTCAATGCTGTTTGTGTTTGGGTATCGTGCCAACAAAATCCGGTCCAAGAAAATCAGTGTGCTCATCCACAATAGCGAACAACACAAAGGACTTACGAGCTGCACTGTGGCAGTTCACTTCCAGAAGATTATCGATACAGGGGTGAGTAAATGTGACAACGTTGGGGAAATGCTCATTTTATCCCAAAAAGCTATGCATACCAGTGCCCCGGCGCTGACAAAATATGTATTCAGATGAATAAAAATATTTACCAAAAAAAAACACTGTCTTATACTTTTTAGTTATAGTCTTTTTTTTTGCTTTTTTTTCAAATGTAGTAGACTGCACAGACCTCCGGCAAGTAGCTGCTTAGACAGGTGGGCGTGGTAGGGTGATAACATCAGAGAGCCTAGGTGGTGTAATGGTTAACATTCTGGCCATGAATATGAGAGATGTGGGTTCGATTCCTGCTCTAGGCACAACATTTCCCATTTTCATACTGCCTCATGACACTGCTGCCGTGACCAGGATCCTGTACGAGCTGTGCACTATATGCTCGTTGAACCTACATACATATGTAAGTGCATTGCCTGTATGTGGTTGAAACCTGACTTCATTTCTCTGCGATTCTCTGGCAGTACTAAGTCTATGGGAGAAGATCTGCGTCGGTGTAATAATCCTGGCTTGATTTCTGCGATTTTTGCTGGAGACCACTTTCATTACCTGAATCTTGTGAGGATGTAAAACCCCAATCAATGATAACCTATATGTAACAATCCATTCAGCTGGTGCATACTTATGTGGCTTGGTGCTTCGAACTTTTAGTCTCAGTTCTGTGGCATGGTGTATTTAATATATTGTTGAGACTGGTCCTTTGAGTTAAGTTTGTCATTGCTAATATCCTGCAGGAAGGCGAGGATGACTTCGAAGTGGTGCCAAACTCTGTGTTTGTGGTTTCGCGAACCGCCTTCAAAGACAATAGCTCGTTCTACAAGTTGAATGGTAAGAAGGCCACATACAAGGAGGTTGCTGTCGTACTCCGCAGTAACGGCATCGATCTCGACCATAATCGCTTCCTAATTCTGCAGGTAAGCAACACCTTAATTATTTTTTATTTCTTTTATATATATTCTTTTATTCATTAAGCAGGGGGAATTGCAATTGCACGCAGTTGATCTTTCTGGATCCACTGCTCCTGATCGTAGTGATGGTAAGCACTAGGAAATGTAGACAAAATTGATTTGACTCGGTTAGGGCTTGAACCCATGACTTTCCACCCCAGAAGCAAATGTCCTACTTACTCAATGTTATAATAGACCTATTGTCAATTTTTTAGATAATTTTTTAATGTAAATATTTCCTAATTCATCCATATATTCTTTTTCAATGACCCTATTAATGACTTAAAGGAGTATATAATTTGCGAACCACCCTCTACTTTTCAGGGCGAGATGCAGCAAATTGCCATTATGAATCCAGTGTGTGGTTGCGGGGAGAGATGGTGGAATTTGGGGCAAGTTGGAGCAGATTGCCATGATGAAACCTATGTGTGGATCTGGCGGGTGAAAGGAGTTACCTGTACTAATGGCGGAATGATGTACATTTCAGGGCGAGGTTGAGCAGATTGCCATTATGAATCCTGTGTGTGGATGTGGCGGGTGAAGGGAGTTAACTCTACTGATGGCAGAATGATGTACATTTCAGGGCGAGGTTGAGCAGATTGCCATGATGAATCCCGTGTGTGGATGTGGCGGGTGAAGGGAGTTAACTCTACTGATGGCGGAATGATGTACATTTCAGGGCGAGGTTGAGCAGATTGCCATGATGAATCCCGTGTGTGGATGTGGCAAGTGAAGGGAGTTAACTCTACTGATGGCGGAATGATGTACATTTCAGGGCGAGGTGGAGCAGATTGCCATGATGAACCCCGTGTGTGAATGTGGCAAGTGAAGTGAGTTAACTCTACTGATGGCGGAATGATGTACATTTCAGGGCGAGGTGGAGCAGATTGCCATGATGAACCCCGTGTGTGAATGTGGCAAGTGAAGTGAGTTAACTCTACTGATGGCGGAATGATGTACATTTCAGGGCGAGGTGGAGCAGATTGCCATGATGAAGCCGAAGGCGATGACCATACACGACGAGGGGATGCTGGAGTTCCTCGAGGACATTATTGGCAGTAGTCGTTTCAAGAACCCAATCACACAGCTCGCCTCACGCGTCGAGAGTCTGAACGAGATTCGTGGGGAGAAGGTGTGTGTGCCTGCGTCTATTTAATCTAATAATAGGCCTGCTGCGTTAGGCGGTGGTGTGATAAATTTGATCTATTTATCCAAAAGAAATCTAAATACAAATGTCATAGAAATTCAAAGCCACCAAATTGTGCAGCTTTATTTTTGCTTACTTCTTATTTTCTGGGAATCTTTTTTTTTTAAAGAAGAGAAAAGGCTTGTTGTCTCCAATTAAACTAATAGGGGTGTTCCGCTGGTCACATAGGAAGGACACAAGCTGAGACCCAGTATGTCAGGTCACAGTCTCAGCTTACACAGCAGAAAGTGGTGAACCCACACATACGCAGTGGTATTTTATCCAATGTGAAATATTTGCGCAAATAATTTCACTGCAATTTACATTGGAAACAAATGTATGACAAGAATCTTACCCTGTTTGGTCATCAAGAGGCATGTGTTATCCTGTGCAAAGTGAGTTTAAATTATATAGTCAATAAGGCTTATAGGGCTAGGAGGGGCACCAACCCCACTTTCTGGCGTATAAACTAAAGCTGCGACCCAAGCATGAGCAACCAGAAGTCAGCTTTCCGCTTTTATTGTTGGTGATGGCGATTCTTATTCTTGATATTAAGGATTTGCGTGTGACATAGGCATCACACTACTCCTGCATCGTCGTTGGATAGAAGCAGTTCCTTCTATGATCAAGTGTATGTAAATAAAACAAACAGCACAAATCTATTCACTGCTACGATCTAATTCTGTTATTTAGGATCATGAATATTCACTCGGGGGTTGAAATAATGTTATTTATGAGAATGGCTTACTCAAAAAGTGAAATTTGGTCAAATTAAACCCAAAATTAAAGCAATATTGACGTCGCTGCATCGGCAGTGTTATAACTGTACTTTCTATCCAACCATGATGGCCGACGAGGCACTGGTCACATGGTGCTAATCATTTGACGCAAATCCTCAATAGCATTATCAAACATGCTGTCCTTCATGGGCGACCAGCGGAACTCAGAATACCCATACTGACTACCTGACTCCATCAACGCCTCTTCTCCCTTTTTGTGTGAGAAAATAATTGCCAGTTCACAAATACACTCAGTCTGACTTTGTGATCTTTGATACATGGGATGGTGGTGTATTGTCTGAAATCAACAACTCTCTTTAAAGTGTGATGGTAATTAATTTAATTTACATGGTCCATACGGGACCTGGAAAGTTTTGAAAAGTCTTGAACTTCATTTGCCCCATTTCAAGCCCTTGAAAAACCTTGAATTTAACCTATTTTTGGTAATTAGCCTTGAAAAGCCTTGAATTTGGTTAAGCTGTCCGCACTGATCTAATTTAGTACAAAATCGCCATTCGCCATTGTTGGTTTTTCCTTAAATCAAAATGAAAATAGTCTTTAATTCCTATCAAAAACAGCTTTGAAATGGCCTTGAATTCCATATCTTCATATGTGTACAGACCCTGAACTTACGTTGAGTGAATTATTTTTAAACGATGTTCAGCTGAACCGGGTTAAGGCCGTCGAGAAAGAGAAGGATGACCTTGAGGGGGCAAAGAACGAGGCAGTGCAATATCTCACCTTGGAGAATGACATCGTCAAGAAGAAGAACGTCATGTTCCAGCGCTACATGTATGTGTTATATCCGGTGGTAAGCTGATCAAATGGTCTGTTGTGGACCAATAAGGGTGCTGGCTTCCATTGCGGAAGATCATGAGTTCGAAATCTGGCTGAGTCAAACAAATATCTTACAAAATTGGCACTTGTCGTTACCTGGACTGGCACTCGGCATTACTAGGATAGGGCATGAATTGGTTAGCTCACTATCAGGAGCCGTTTTGATAGATCGTGGGGTCGTGGGTTCGAATCCTGGTCGAGTCAAACCAATGACTTAAAAGTTTATACTTGTTGCTTCCTAGCCTGGTGCTCGGCATTATTAGGATAGGGCAAGGACTGGTTGGCTCAGTGTCAGGATAATGTGACTGAGTGGGATATCAGGTCATGGTGCTGGTGGCCTGGTCTTCCAGTGGGGCAGCACTATAAAGTTGCCATGAGTGTGCACTGTCATAAGTCGGTACCCGTCCTGATATGACCTTAGATGTTGCTAGGGCGTAAAACAAACAGTATCAGGATAATGTGACCGAGTGGGATATTGAGTCATGATGCCGGTGGTCTGGTCTCCCAGTGGGGGCACCACTATAAAGTCGCCATGAGTGCACACTGTTACACATGAGTGCCCATCCTGATATAATCTTAGATGTTGCCAGGATGTAAAACCCAATAGGGTGTAAAACAAACTGTTGTTCAACGCCTTTGACTTACCGGGTTCTTTTTTGTATATTCTTTTAGTAATGGTCTGCATAATTCCTAAATGGAATCTGGTTGAGAAAAAGTACACAGCTACAAAAGTCTGATTTAAAGTTTGATAGCCTGATAAAATTTTCTGACTTTGTTTCTACACATCCAGCTTAGATACCCTAATTCCTGCAAATGAGGTGGGATGGTGAAATAAGTATGGCACTGGCTTCAGGTGTCGGAGGTCCTGGGTTCAATCCCTGACTTAGTCGAACCGAAGACTGAATTGTGGCTACCTAGCCTGGTGTTCAGCATTACTAGAATAGTTCAAGAAACAATGAAATGAGGACGACCAATTATATTGCATACAATTTAAATTTCCTTTGTCTAATTAATGAATGAAAAAAAGAGTTATATATAAACCTTTCTAAATCGACCAACCACGGGGTCGACTTTAAATGGTCCATTTAGGGAGGGGGTCGGTTTAGGGAGTTTTTTTTTTATCGTTTCAATGGTATTGTATGGATGATCATTTAGGACCCAAATAAAGTGATCGATATAGGGGTTTTACTGTAATTTAGTTTAAATGCAAAGTTAACAATGATGGTAGGCGGTGTGATTTGGGACCGTCCTTGCATTTGACGTTAAAGTGTTGTAAACAATCTTCGCTTTTCTTTTTAACATCTCAGTGCGGAGTGCTCTGAGAGCTGCGAAAAAGCAATAGTGAAAAAGGAGAAGACAACAGAAGATATGAGAACAGTGACGGAGAAACTCAATGATCTTCACAAAAAGAAAAAAGAGGTTGCCAAGGACCATAAACAAATATTTAGGTGAGTCGGCAATGGGATATCTACTGGGCATGGAGTACTCAGACTCGAGGATCAATACGCCACACCAAGCGTGGTGGGCTAATCAGTAGAGCGCAGGCTTCCCGTGTGGAAGGTTGGGAGTTGGAATCCCGGCCAGGTCAAACCAATGACTTACAAAATTTATACCTGGCCTGGCGCTCAGCATTAATAGGATAGGGCAAGAACTGGTTAGCTCAGTATCAGGATAATGTGACTGAGTGAGATATTGGTTCATGGTGCCGGCGGCCTGATCTCCTAGTGGGGAAACACTATAAAGTTACCATAAGTGTGCACTGTCATAAGTTAGTGCCCGTCCTGATATGACCATAGATGGTTGGCTCAGTGTCAGGGCAATGTGACCTGAATATGACATCGGGTCAAGATGCCAGAGGTATCCCAGTAGGACAGCACTATAAAGTCACCACGAATGCGCATGCTAAGTCAGTACCTGTCCTGATAGATGTTGCTAGGACATAAAACCCCAATCAACACCCAAACAGGTTGGCAGATGAACTCGCTACTCCTTCTTATATGCTTAGTGCTGTCTGAGCATGAGCAACCGGAAGTCAGCTTTCCGCTTTTATTGTTGGTGATGGCGACTCTCATTCTTGATATACTATTCGACATTTATAAGCACTACAGTATCAAAGTAAGGCCATGTATCCATAGACTGTTCCCTTGTGGCATGTTCCCGTGTTCCGTGTTCGCTTGTGACCCACCACATAGATAATGAACCTGTGGTTTGTTTAGTGGCTGTTTCCATAGGTTGGGCCCAGGGACCGTATGGCCTTGTGCACGGTGCATGTGACGTACTGACCAGGAACATAGAAAATAAATATGTTCATTGTCTGTGTGGTGCATCACAAGTGAACACGGAACAAGGGAATAGTCTATGGATACACAGCCTAATGTTTACAATTAATGTCATGTGTACAACTACTACAAGAAATGTCATGACGCACATGTGTTGTGTTTCCAGGAAGTATGATGCACTGTCAGCTGAGTGCGACCAACAGAAGGAAGCGTTTACGGTGTTCGAGCAGCAGGATGTTCGAGTGCGCGAAGACCTCAAGCATGCCAAGGGCAAGACCAAGAAACTCGAAAAGACGCTGGAAGCAGAGAAGAACAAAGTAAGTCATCACCCTTTCAGTACTTAAAGATAATGAATCGAATTTTTTACTTTTGCGTGTGCATTTATTGTTTTTGTGGTGTTTGCGGTGAGATAATTTTAATATTGTTTGCGTATTTAGTTGGAGGAACTGCAAATGATCCCAGCCCAGACGGAGAATGACCAGTTAAATAACGAAAAGAAGAAGGATCGCTTGGAGGCCGACAAGGTTAAAGAAGAGGCCAAGCTTGGGGAGGTAATTACCTTGTGCTTTGCATCAATTTGTCATATTTCTAGTACTCCAGAATCCCAGGGTCCGTACGGGGCCTGGAAAGTGTTGAAAAGTATTGAAATTCATTTGCCCCATTTCAGGGCCTTGGAAAGCCTTGAATTTAACGTATTTTGGGTATTTAGTCTTGAAAAGCCTTCAATTCCATTAAACTGTCCCCACTGATCTAAATTAGTCTGAAATCACCATTCGCCATTGCTTTTTTCCTGAAATCCAATGAAAATAGTCTTGAATTCCTATCTTTTTAAAATATCCTTGAAAGTTGAAACGCCTTGAAATAGCCTTGAATTCCATATCTTCCCATGAGTACGGACCCGGGAATCCACACTTCCATCTCAAACCTGAAATCATCCCTTTAAAATCCAGATCTCAAAATAACTTCTCTTTAGTCACTATGTATCTAGATGCATAATGATTCATTTAATCCTACCGCATCAAAGCATATAAATACTTGATATTTCATACGCAAACACAATTATGTAATGAACAGTAATGGTGCATAGCCGGAAGGTCAGTGCATTGGTGCTGACAAAAATTGTTTATTGAATAAACTTTTTTTTCACTTAAACCGGAAGTCAAACTAAAATGACAGATTAACTTTAGGGTCATCCAAGGTTTTCAACATTTTCATGGTTATACAAATCACTTTTCCAGACCCCAACTCCCCCACCCACCCCCACCACCACCACCACCAAAGTAATACACATCAACATTTTACTACAGAACATGAAGACAAGAATATGAACGTTTTAAATATTAACATTTTATTGAATGATAAAAGTTGTTCACTGATACGTCTTATTGCATTGTACAGGGATCCCATTTCTCAGTGAAATCGCTGATTTCGGGGAAAACTGAGTTTCCAAATCAGCAGGGGTAAAATCCTGTCCGTGAAAAAAACAACCCAAAAGATCAGAATCGGAATTTTACTATGGATAATTTCAAATTAAATTTTCTTTGTTTTGTTGATGTTGTAATTCATCGACACTGCGTGAGTGAGAATATTGCTTTTAATTATTTGTCGGTCTTGAAGTCTTGAAAGAGGAACAGTTGGAATTTCAAGGCCAAAATATGTCCAAGTAGGTAGCAGATTTCACCAGTTCAATCGTAGGTTTTAACCAATTTGGGGGGGGGGGGGGCCATGCCCTCGGACTTCCCTAATTTTTCAGGGGTTTTTCAATTTTGTCACTGGGGCCCCCTGTTTGTATGACCGTGAAAATGTTGAAGACTGGATGGCACCTTACAGATAAAATCAAGCAGTAAGTTTAATTGCCTCGTGTCGCATGTAGGTGATGGAGAGTTTGAAGACGGAGACGGCTAGTCTGCGTGAGGAGAAGGAGGCGCGGGAAGCTGAGCTGGTCGACCTACAGAAGGGTCTCAACGACACCAAGTCTAAGGTACACTGGTTGGTGGTTAGGTGGTGGTGGTGGAGTGCTGATGGTGAGGTTGTGGGCGGGGGGGATGCTGGTATGGTGGTGGTGAGGTGGTGGTAGTGGTGAGGTGGTGGGCGGGGGGTATGGTGGTGGTGGTGGTGGTGGTGGTGGAGTGAGGTGGTGGGCTGGGGGGATGCTGGTATGGTGGTGGTGGTGGTGGTGGTGGTGAGGTGATTGACCAGACAGGTTGGCCGAATGAGTGTTGAGCATCCGTCTCCCGTTTTGGTAGATCATGGGATTCGAACCCACGGGTTCAATCAATGACTTAAAAATTGATACTTCTCACTTCCTAGCCAGGCCCTCAGCATTATTAGGATATGGCAAGGACTGGTTGGCTCACTGTCAGGATGATGTGACTGAGTGGGATATCAGGTCATGGTGCCAGTGGCCTGGTCTCCCATTGGGTCAGCACTATAAAGTCACCATGAGCGCACACTGTCACAAGTCTGTACCCATCCTGATATGACGTTAGATGTTGCGAGGACGTAAAACTCCAATAACCAACTAACCAGTTGATGGGCGTATGAGGGTAAGGCACTGGTTACTGTGATGGACTGTCTTTACCTGCAGGGATGAAAGATTTCTGACATTTCGCGGATTTCAGCGATTTTTATATTTACCGATTAACGTTAAGCAAAATGGCAAAGAATCAGGATGTATATGCCAACAGTTGGTTAGTTCGAATCCCATTCTTATATGACCTTGGATGTTGCTAGAACAGAAACCCCCAACAGGAAAGAGTATGGGCTGGGCAATAATATAGTCACAACAAGGCGAGTTGAAACCTAACTTCCAGCTTTTTTTCCGCGATTCCCTGACAATGTCAATCCTATGAAGGAAAATCCGCGTTTTTGCGGAAATTCACCGTCGGTGTAATAATCTCGGCTTGATTTCCACGTTTTTTGCCAGACACCATTTTTCATCCCTGTACCTGTACGTATTGAAGAAGAACACCAAGTGAGCTTCGCATCTCGCTTTAACCACCTTCAAACAGATCCGGGATGGAAGTGACCTGTCACTGCCCAGCCGGGTTGCACGTAACTTCCTTACGGGGTTGGCCGCTAGCAAGTCGTGGGACAGTCCACCCTCGGGACTGTTCCTGTTAGCCTGCCGTTACCTGTTTTTACTTCCTTGCAACAGGAGTCAGCGTATTCCCCGCCACCACCATGCTGTAGTAGGGCTCATTACGGACTACTATTACACTACCTTTCCTGGTGCCTGGCATCTTTAGAATAAGACAAAGCCCGGTTGGATATGTGTTGACGTAATATGACTGAGTGGGATATCAAGTGATGTTGCCAGTGGCATGTTATCCCAATATGGCAGCACTATGAAAGCACCATAATTCATAAGTGCACATGGTCAAAAGCTGGTACCGGTCTTGCTATAATCAGATGCTGCTAGGGTGTAAAACCACAATTACTCGCTCTTTTAACCGTTGATGTGAATGTGTTGTAGCTGAATGTGGCGCAGTCTGAGCATGAGCTGTACCTGAAGAACCTGAATAGCGAGAAGTCGAAGCTGGCTGACACCGAGCGCAACCTCCACAACGCGTCTGACTCCCTCAAAGACAGGCTGGCGTATGTCTATAGACGTGACATTTCTAATTACCGTTATTTTGGTATTTGTAGCTAAGCTGCAATTTTCTGAGAGAAATACATTAGTTTGATCGCTATGACCTACTTTAGTTTAGTTCGAAGTAACTTTTATTTTAAGTGGCTAACTTTGGTAGATATTTAAACTGAAAGCATGCCAAATTAATCTTGGCACACATGTCAAAATTCTGACACCATTGGCTTCAGCAGTAACGGGTTCTGTGAAATTGACTGTTCCCTTCTATGCAGTAACAAATGCTTAATAAGTGCAATAGTATCTAAGTAGGATGTATATGATCAAATCTAGTTTTTGTTTTGAAAATTGCAAGCTTTTATCGGACTATGCAGCTTTAACAAATCTTGAAAGGGCCTTAAATTTGGAAATGCCCAGGAAAATTAACTGACAGCCCTGGAATGTTTTGAATTTTGTCTAAGTAATAATAACCACAATATTAAGGCAAACATATCAACATCCACAAGTAACCCTGGTCAAATTCTTGTAATTAGTTCACAAATACAAATATAATATCAAGGAACAGACGAGATCAATGAGAAGCACCACAATAGAACGTAACAATTCCTGTGATGTCTTATCAAGCTACTAACAACACCGAACACACCTGACCATTAATTGTTTTCACCTAAATGTAACAGCACATTGCACAGCATATTAAAGTTAGTTAGTTAGTTGTGATTGCTTAAAGTTCCGGTCACACCTCACCGGATTGGGGGAAACGGACAGAAAACGAAGTGTCCATTTTGTGTCCTACAAGTTTTGAACATGCACAAAACTAGAAACGGAGGCTGCCCGACTGACGTATACGGTTCTTGTCCGGTTTGATTTTGTTTCGTCCGTTGGCTGTCCGTTTCATGTCCGTTTGTCCAGTGGCCATTTACCTGATAGAGCAACATTTTAATACATTTTGATACTTATCACCACCGGACTAGACAATTCTGTCCGTTGCTCAATCCGGTGAGGTGTGACTGGGTCTTTAACGCTGTGTCGGCAGAAAAGGCCATAATCATGGCGAGAAGTGTTCAAATCTTATTCTGTTGTATAATTAATTACCAGGCTATCACTTTTACAGAATGTAAAAGCACACAATCCACTATGTTGATACTTGTCGCTACCTAGCCTAGTGCTTGGTATTAATAGGATCGGGCAAGGACTAGTTAGCTCAGGATCCAGATAATGTGACTGAGTGAGATATAAGGTCATGGTGCTGCCAGTCCCGTCTCCCAATGGGGCAAGTCATCATGAGTACACAATATAATATTTTGCTACCCATGCTGATATGACCTCAGATGTTATGATGTAACAAACAAACTGTCTCAACAAACAAATCTGCTGATTCCTTTCAGAACGGTAAAAGATCTGGAGCAGAAAATCCCCGCTGCTGAGTCCGCTCTGAAAAAGGCCCAAAAGGACCGCGAGAGCGCAGCAGAGGCAGAGCTTAAAATAACCGAAGCGGTAAGGAGAGTAATTTCTAACAAATGTCCATTTAGAAAATGAACCTCCCAGTGTGGTCAGAGAGAATTGTCTCCATCATGATTTAGAAACGAAACATTGTTTTCAGAGACCTAGATTTTAGAAGAGATATTCAATACAATCTTCAAGGATGAGAAATTTCCGTTTTTTCTAGGGATTTCTCAACAGATTTCTTGCGCATATGGGTCATTTCCCCTCATATGCTTAGCATTGTTGGAACAATCACAAATCAGTTTCCGCTTTTTAAAACAAATTTATTTATTGCGACTCATCCGTGAGTTTAAAGCTGCATAGTCCTGTGAAAGCATGACATTTTCTGGACTGAAGTGCTTACCTAAATTTAACCCTACATATCTACAGACAGATACTGGTGCACTCGTTAAACATTTGTTGTTGCAGAGATTGGAACGCTAAGTCAATTTATTGGGACACGTTACTATTATGTCGAGCATGTTGACATGCAAGCCAAAAGTAATTCTGGATCTTTTCACTTCCAATATCTTAAATGTTAACGGTTTAAAATAAAGTTTACTTCAAATTAAAGTGACGGTGATTATAACAATCAACCTAATATATTGTAGTAGTCTGCAGTGACCTCTCAGGCAGGAGCCACATAGATAGTTAGGCGGGGGTAAGATGATTGCATTATGGAGCCTCGGTAGTCTAATGGTTTATTGGGTGGCTTTTTTTTGGTGATGGGTGTATTTATGCTGCCAATAATGGTTAAGTCTGATGACTTGTTTTCGCCGCTAGACAGTAATAGTCTTGTCACTCCCCTTGTTTTTATCACTTTCAGTTGTTGTGTAGCTATCTACTGCATGCATTCTTTCTCTGTTTGTAAGTTTCTCCCACATTCCCCAAACCTTTGTGAGTTATTAGTTCTACAATTGGATAGTTGTTTGGTTACCAATAGTTACTTTCCCTGACTGCCTTCACCTTGCTGTGTTAGTGGTCATTAGTTTTTTATTTTAAGTTTAAAGTTTACCTCCTGTTAGCATGCTAGCCCCAGAATGGTAAGAAGTGTGGGCTCAAAACCTGCTTTAGGCACAACATTTCCTATTTCAACACCCTCACAACAATATTCATCTGAAAAATATAACACAATATCAAAGCCATCGGACGATGCAATTTTAAGCTATATCTCCTTTTTTTCTTGTCCTGTAAGTTTTACTTTCAGTGTATCGATAAGTTTTCTTAGTCCATCTACAGTTCTGTCCAGTGCTAAGTCGTCTTGGGCTTCAAGCTTAGCCCACAGATGTTAAACACTGGTAGATTAATGCAAAGTAACCCGATGTTTTCACTGTGTGACTCATGTCTTGTCTCGTTACCCACAGGCTCAGTCATGTCTGTGGACACTTTATGACATGTACATTTTCTAGAAGGGTATGTCGCTTATTAATTTTGGAATTAAACAAGGTTTAAGGATGCATTTCCTATTTTCATCACCCTCACAACAATATTCATCTGAAAAATATAACACAATCTCAAAGCCATCGGACGATGCAATTTTAAGCTAAATCTCCTTTTTATTCTTGTCCTGTAAGTTTTACTTTCAGTGTATCGATAAGTTTTCTTAGTCCGTCTACAGTTCTGTCCAGTGCTAAGTCGTCTTGGGCTTCAAGCTTAGCCCACAGATGTTAAACACTGGTAGATTAATGCAAAGTAACCCGTTGTTTTCACTGTGTGACTCATGTCTTGTTTCGTTACCCACAGGCTCAGTCATGTCTGTGGGCACTTTATGACATGTACATTTTCTAGAAGGGTATGTTGCTTATTAATTTTGAAATTAAACAAGGTTTAAGGATGCATAGTCCGATAAAAGCGGCAAATTTTGTAAGCCAAAGCACGTTGCTAGATTTGATCCTACATATTTAACTCAGACACTGGTGCAGTTATTAAATATTTATTGCTGCATAAATGGATTACTAAGTCAATTCAATAGAACCTGTCATTGCTGAAGCCTATTATGTCCAGCATTTCGACATGGATGCCAAAACTATTTTCGGCATGTTTTCACTTCAAATATCAAAATTAACTCTTTCAAATAAAGTCTACGTCAAATTAAAATAAAGTAGATTATAACAATCAACATAATATATTCATCTGAAAAATATGGCAGAAACTCAAAGACATCGGAGGATGCAATTTTAAGCTAAAGGTCCTTTTTTTTTCTTTTCCTGTAAGGTTTTACTTTCAATGTAGCGATAAGTTTTCTTAGTCCGTCTATAGTTCTGTCCAGTGATAAGTCATCTTGGGCATCAAGCTCAGCCCACAGATTCATAACACTGGTAGATTAATGAAAAGTAACCCGTTGTTTTTACTGTGTGACTCACACCTTGTCTGGCAACCCACAGAAGTCAGTTAAGTCTGTTGACATTTACTGGTGTGTACATTTTCTAGATTGTTTGTTTCTTTGTTGGAGTTTTACATCCTGGCAACATATATGGTCATATTAGGATGTCCATTTTCTAGAAGGGCAGTGTAGCTTGTTAATTTTGGAATTAAGCGAAGCTTAAAGATGCATAGTCCAATAAAAGCGTACAATTTTCTAAACCAAAGCGCGTTGCTAGATTTGATCCTACCTATTCAACTGGTGCAGTTATTAAATATTTATTGCAGCATAAACGGATTACTAAGTCAATTCAATAGAACCTGTCATTGCAGAAGCCTATTATGTCCAGCATTTCGACATGGATGCGAAAACTATTTTCGGCATGTTTTCACTTCAAATTAAAATAAAGTACATTATAACAATCAACATAATATATTCATCTGAAAAATATGGCAGAAACTCAAAGACATCGGAGGATGCAATTTTAAGCTAAAGGTCCTTTTTTTCTTTTCCTGTAAGGTTTTACTTTCAATGTAGCGATAAGTTTTCTTAGTCCGTCTATAGTTCTGTCCAGTGATAAGTCATCTTGGGCATCAAGCTTAGCCCACAGATTCATAACACTGGTCATCATCATCATCATCATCATGCTGTCGGTCGCGATGCGATAAAGGCTGCTTTCATTACTTGACTGACGCTCTCCATTTTCATGAAAGCTGCCTGCAATATCAATAATATTAAGAAGTTTGTTGGTACCTGCTTCATCATCATCATCATCATGCTGTCGGTCGCGATGCGACAAAGACTGCTTTTCATGAAAGCTGCCTGCAAAAGTGTTGAAGTGCTGCTGGCTTTTGCAAGTTACCAGCGGCACTCTCTCGGGGAGCAAATAGAGGTTTCACACCGGCAAGAACATGTCAAGACAGGCGCAAAACTATTTGTCCCTGCAGTGGCTGGTCGGGAGATGTTGGGAGTTCCATACATCAACCGCCCTTAATGCTGCCACAGTGACATGGTTTTCTGTTTAGGGTTTCTGTCAAGAACCTGTTCCACAAGGCAGTGGTCTACAACTCTGCAGGGCAGGGGCGTCAAACTCCCTGAGGTATTGCTATACCTGCATACCATAGACTGGTAGATTAATGAAAAGTAACCCATTGTTTTTACTGTGTGACTCACACCTTGTCTGGCAACCCACAGAAGTCAGTTAAGTCTGTGGACATTTACTGGTGTGTACATTTTCTAGATTGTTTGTTTCTTTGTTGGAGTTTTATGTCCTGGCAACATCTATGGTCATATCAGAATGTCCATTTTCAAGAAGCAGTGTAGCTTATTAATTTAGGAATTAAATGACGTTTAAAGATAAATACTTGGATAAAACCGTAAAACTTTCTAAACCAAAACATCTTGTTAGATTTGCTCCTACATATCCAATTTGGACACTGCTGCGGTTATTAAATATGTATTGCTGCATAGAAGGATTAGTAAATGATTTAATAGAACCTGTCATATTATTTCAAGTATTTTGACATGCATACCATCATTAATTTGGCATGTTTTCACTTCAAATATCTCTTAATTTTACTCTTTAAAATAAAAAACGACTTCAAACTAAGGGAAGGTAGATTATAACTATCAAACTAATATATTCACCTAAAGGATATGGTGGAATCTCAAAACCATCAGAATATAAAACTTTATTTTAATCACTATGTTTTGCATATTGTTGCTAGACCGTTCTTACACAGACATAAAAACTGCAATCCCTCACTGCGCTATAGTGTAAGTGTATTATCGCTGGACCGCTCTTGCGTAGTCATAAAAACTTAAATCCCTCACTGCTGTATCGTGTAAGTGTATTGTCACTAGACCGCTCTTGCCTAGACATAAAAACTTAGATCCCTCACTGCTATGGTGTAAGTCTGTTGTCACTAGACCACTCTTGCGTAGACATAAAAACTGCAATCCCTCACGGCACTATGGTATAAGTGTATTGTCACTAGACCGCTCTTGCACAGACATAGCAATCGCAATCCCTCACTGCGCTATGGTGTGAGTGTATTGTCGCTAGACAGCTCTTGCACAGACATAAAAACTACAATCCCTGACTGCGCTATGGTGTAAGTGTATTGTCGCTAGACCGCTCTTGCGCAGCCATAGCAATCGCAATCCCTGACTGCGCTATGGTGTAAGTGTATTGTTGCTAGACCACCCTTGCGCAAACATAAATACTGTGCTATGGTGTAATTGTATTGTCGCTAGACCGCTCTTGCACAACCATAAAAACTACAACCCCTCACTGCGCTATGGTGTAAGTGTATTGTCACTAGACCGCTCTTGCATAGACATAAAAACTTAGATCCCTCACTGTGCTATGGTGTAAGTGTATTGTCACTAGACCGCTCTTGTGTATACATAAAAACTGTAATCCCTCACTGCTATCGTGTAAGTGTATTGTCACTAGACCGCTCTTGCGCAGCCATAGCAACTGCAATCCCTCACTGCGCTATGGTGTAAGTGTATTGTCACTAGACCGCCCTTGCGCAGACATAAAAACTGCAATCCCTCACTGCGCTATGGTGTAAGTGTATTATCGCTGGGCCGCTCTTGCATAGACATAAAAACTTAGATCCCTCACTGTGCTATGGTGTAAGTGTATTGTCACTAGACCGCGCTTGCACAGACATAAAAACTGCAATCCCTCACTGCGCTATGGTGTAAGTGTATTGTCACTAGACCGCCATTGCATAGACAAAAACTTAGATCCCTCACTGTGCTATGGTGTAAGTGTATTGTCACTAGACCGCTCTTGTGTATACATAAAAACTGTAATCCCTCACTGCTATCGTGTAAGTGTATTGTCACTAGACCGCTCTTGCGCAGCCATAGCAACTGCAATCCCTCACTGCGCTATGGTGTAAGTGTGTTGTCACTAGACCGCTCTTGCACAGACATAAAAACTACAATCCCTCACTGCGCTATGGTGTAAGTGTATTGTCACTAGACCGCTCTTGCATAGACATAAAAACTTAGATCCCTCACTGCGCTATGGTGTAAGTGTATTGTCACTAGACCGCTCTTGCATAGACATAAAAACTTAGATCCCTCACTGTGCTATGGTGTAAGTGTATTGTCACTAGACCGCCCTTGCGCAGACATAAAAACTACAATCTCTCACTGCGCTATGGTGTAGTGATTGCCTAGACCCTTGCAGACATAAAAACTGCAATCCCTCACTGCGCTATGGTGTAAGTGTATTGTCACTAGACCGCTCTTGCACAGACATAAAAACTGCAATCCCTCACTGCGCTATGGTGTAAGTGTATTGTCACTAGACCGCTCTTGCACAGACATAAAAACTGCAATCCCTCACTGCGCTATGGTGTAAGTGTATTGTCACTAGACCACTCTTGCACAGACATAAAAACTGCAATCTCTCACTGCGCTATGGTGTAAGTGTGTTGTCACTAGACCACTCTTGCACAGACATAAAAACTGCAATCCCTCACTGTGCAATGGTGTAAGTGTATTGTCGCTAGACCGCTCTTGCACAGACATAAAAACTGCAATC
This sequence comes from Branchipolynoe longqiensis, assembly GCA_030323885.1. NCBI lineage: Eukaryota > Metazoa > Annelida > Polychaeta > Phyllodocida > Polynoidae > Branchipolynoe > Branchipolynoe longqiensis. Next base: position 73,735,055 of record CM059197.1, on the reverse strand, counting down.
CCTCACTGCGCTATGGTGTAAGTGTATTGTCACTAGACCGCTCTTGCACAGACATAAAAACTGCAATCCCTCACTGCGCTACGGTGTAAGTGTATTGTCACTAGACCACTCTTGCACAGACATAAAAACTACAATCTCTCACTGCGCTATGGTGTAAGTGTATTGTCGCTAGACCGCTCTTGCACAGACATAAAAACTGCAATCACTCACTGCACTATGGTGTAAGTGTATTGTCGCTAGACCGCTGTTGTGCAGACATAAAAACCACAATCCCTCACACCAGACAGGATGGCCAAATGAGTTAGAGCATCCGTCTCCCATGCTGGTAGGTCGTGGGTTCGAACCCTGGTCGAGTCAAACCAATGACTTAAAAAATTTATACTTGTCGCTTCCTGGCCAGGTGCTCTGCATTATTAGGACATGGCAAGGACTGGTGTGCTCAGTGTCAGGATAATGTCACTGAGTGGGATACCAGGTCATTGTGACGGTGGCCTGGTTTCCCAGTGGGACAGCACTATAAAGTGCGATATGAGTGCGATGTCACAAGTCGGTACCCGTCCTGATATGACCTTAGATATTACTAGGACGTAAAACAACAACTGCGCTATGGTGTAAGTGTATTGTCACTAGACCGCTCTTGCACAGACATAAAAACTGCAATCTCTCACTGCGCTATGGTATGAGTGTTTTGTTGTGGTCGGTAGGTGAGGAGCGTACGAAGGAAAGTGGAGGAGGCGCGCAGTTCACAACAACAGGCCAGGAACAAGGGCAAGGTTGTCGACTTCCTCATGAACCTGAAGAAGCAGGGAAAACTACACGGCATCTTTGGCAGACTGGTATGTGTCTATTTTTAATTGGGTACACATTTTCTTTTGTTATATTTTTTTTTTTCTCTTTTAAGCACTTTGGAAAAAGTTTCCAGAACTTAATACAGGTGCTGTATTTTGTTGCTGGTTTATGTTGATTTATTACCAGGGAAGATGTGAATTTGAGTAATAGAGGTTTTCCACCAACAACCTGCACTCCGTCCTTATTACTGCCAGTGGTTAGAACTAATATATGTAGGTGAAAGGTAAGTGTGCAGCATGCTCTGTGGGAAGGGTCTTATAGAGGATTTCCACCGCCAACCCGCCCTCTGGTGGCAGTAGAACTAATGTTGGGGTGGCAGCTGACTGTCGCATGCTCTATGGAAAAGGTCTCGTAGAGAATTCCACCAACCTGCCTTGGTCTTATAGAGGATTTCCACCACCAACCTGCCCTTTTCTGACAGAAGAAGTAATATGGTGGGTGACAACTCACTGTAGCACGATAAGGAAAGTAATTTCGAACATATTCTAACGTATTATAGAGGATTTCCACCACCAACCTGCCCTCTAATCAGTGGAAGAACTAATGTGGGTAGCACCTCAGTATGCAGTGTGCTCGGCTGAAGATGTCTTATACAGGATTTCCATCGACAATTTCTGGTGGCAGTGGCAAGAACTAATGTTGGCACCTCATTGTGTTGTATACTCTATGGAAATGGTATTATCAAAGATTCCACGACCAACCTGCCCCCTAGCAGCAGTGGCAAGAACTAATGTTGGTGGCAGCTCATTGTGTCGTATACTCTATGGAAATGGTATTATCAAAGATTCCACCACCAACCTTCCCTCTAGCGGCAGCGACAAGAACGAATGGTGGCAGCTCAGTGTGTCGTTTACTCTGTAGAAACAATATTATCAAAGATTCCACAACCAACCTTCCCTCTAGCGGCAGCGACAAGAACTAATGTTGGTAGCTGCTCATTGTGTCGTATACTCTGTGGAAACAATATTATCAAAGATTCCACAACCAACCTTCCCCCTAGCGGCAGTGACAAGAACTAATGTTGGTGGCAGCTCAGTGTGTCGTATACTCTGTGGAAACAATATTATCAAAGATTCCACAACCAACCTTCCCCCTAGCGGCAGCGACAAGAACTAATGTTGGTGGCAGCTCATTGTGTCATATACTCTGTGGAAACAATATTATCAGAGATTCCACAACTAACCTTCCCCCTAGCGGCAGTGGCAAAAACTAATGTTGGTGGCACTCATTGTGTTGTATACTCTGTGGAAACAATATTATCAAAGATTCCACAACCAACCTGCCCCTAGCAGCAGTGGCAAGAACTAATGATGGTGGAAGCTCATTGTGTTGTATACTCTATGGAAATGGTATTATCAAAGATTCCACAACCAACCTGCCCCCTAGCAGCAGCAGCAAGAACTAATGTTGGTGGCAGCTCATTATGTCGTATACACTGTGGAAACGGTGTCATCAAAGATTCCACTACCAACCTGCCCTCTAGCGGCTGTGGCAAGAATTAATGTGATGGCAGCTCATTACGTCGTATTCTCTGTGGAAAAGGTGTTATCAAAGATTCCACAACTGACCTGCACTCTAGTGGCAGTGGCAAGAACTAATTTTCAGTCCCAGCAAGTCTCTGAGGAAACGGTTTTATAGAGGATTGGAGATGTTTTACTGAGGGTTTTTTTGTTTTTACATTTTAATAAATTCTTTAAGGCTGCATAATCCAATGAAAGTATACAATCTTCCAAACCAAAGCACTTATCTAGATTTAATCCTACATATTGTAAATAAGTTAAATACTGGTGCACTTATTACGCCTTTGTTGTTGTATAGAAGGGCCTGCTAAGTCAATGTAATGGAACATGTTCGTGTTGAAACCTATAGTAGTCAACATTTTTCCGTGTATGCTAAAATAATTTTCAATGTTTTAACTTAAATTATAAGTTTAACTGAAGTCAAGTAGATTATTACGATCACCCTAATACATTTATCTAAATATTTAGCAGAAAATATAGACCATCAGGGTATGCAACTGTACTTTAAAATCTCCCCCCCCCCCTTCCCACTACAATTGGTGCTTTAAGCCTTTTTGGAAAGTACTGAAAAAGCTCTCTAACTGACCACCTCCACAGATCGACCACTCCCCTATATCAATCGCTTTATTTGGGTCCCAAACGATCGCCCATACAATACCATTGTAACCATTTTTTTTTTTAATCCCTAAACCGACCACCTCCCTCAATGGACCATTTAAAGTTGCTCCCATGGTTGGTCGTTTTACTGTATATGTTTTAACCATTACTTTTCTTAACCCCTAAGGGTGATCTTGGCGCAATTGATTCCAAATACGATGTTGCCATCTCTACGGCGTGTGGGCCCCTTGACAACATTGTGTGCAGTTCAATCGACACTGCGCAGAAGTGTGTCCAGTTCCTCAAGACCAACAACGTCGGGCTGGCTACCTTCATTGGACTGGACAAGATGCAGAAGTGGAATGAGCACTGCCACCGGAAGATCAAGACGTAAGAAGTTGTCGTTAGACCTTTTCTTACCGAACGTGTTGACCAAATTGCTAGAGCGTGGGCCTCGTGTGCGGGAGATGGGGAACTCGGTTCCCGGTCGAATCAAACCAATGACTTTAAAATGTATGCTTGGCGCTTCCTAGCCTGCCGCTCAGCATTAATAGGATAGGGCAAGGACTGGTTGGCTCAGTGTCATGATAGTGGGATATCGAGTAATGGTGCCGCGTGGCCTGATTTCCCAATGGGACAGCACTATAAAGTCACCATTAGTACACACTGTCACAAAACGGTACCTATCCTGATATGACCTTAGATGTTACCAGAACATAAAACTCCCAAGAACCAAAATTCTTAGAATTGTGTGAGCCGATAATTTTTAGTTTCCATCATAATTTTAGAATAAATATATCGCTTATCAGGGATGAAAGATCTCTACAATTTTGCTGATTTCCACGATTTGTTATACTTGGTTAACGTTTGTAAACTGCCATGGAATCAGAATATATATGACAGCAATTGGTTAATCCGAATCTCGTTCTTATATGACCTTAGAAGTTAGATGTTGCTAGAACATCACACCCAAACACGAAAGAGTTAGGCATGAACGATAACACAGTCACGCAAGGAGAGTTTAAACCTGACTTCTGGCATTTTTCCGCGATTCCCTGACACTAGTGACAGTGCTAATCCTGTAGTGGAATATCCGAGTTTTCACGGAATTTCGCCGTTGATTCTGCCGGAACCCGCTAGGTGGCGCCAGGGTCTCCGCCTAATTTCCACATTTTTTGCCGGAGACGACTTTCAGCTCTACATTATAATATAGGTTAAGGAGCAGTGGAATCAGGAAGACCAATTTGTCCACGATCGAAATTCACACCGCTTAATCAATGAATCTAATAAAATAATATATAAACAATTTTTTTGATAAATTTAACCCAACAAAAACCAGGAATTTCCAAATCAAAGCACGAATTGGTATGATATCCGTGTCCTGTGCGAGAGGTCGTGGGTTCAATCCCCAAATTGAGAAAAAATTGAAGACTGATAAAACTGATTAGTTTAGTGTCAGGATAATATGAAGCCTATCTCAGACTTGTACTGATAATGTGTGTATTTACTGCACTGATTATTGTGGCTTGACTTCCTTCTGCAGCCCAGAGAATGTGCCGCGTCTGTTTGACCTCATTCAGGTCAGTGACCCGGCCGTGCTTCCTGCGTTCTACTACGCTCTGCGTGACACGCTAGTCGCCAATGACCTTGACCAGGCAACCCGCATTGCATACGGCAAGCAGCGTTACCGGGTGGTGACTTTGGGCGGTGGGCTCATCGACCAGTCAGGTATGGCCATCATCATCATCTTCTTCATTAATCAATCCCTTAACCACGTGTCATTACGTCACCACAGATGACTTTTCAACAGTTGGGATTTCAATCATGAACCATGGATATGTCCTTTCGGTCTTTCTTCCTTTCTTTCTTTTTTTCTTTTTTTCTATCTTTCTATCTTTCTTTCTTTCATGTTTTTGTAATTTGCACTCAACACTGCATCCACATTAGCTAGGTGGTGTATAGCGCAGACCAAATTTGGTGTGTGCTATTCACCATTTCTTTGTGTCTTGCTCACAGGTACAATGAGTGGCATACATTAGTTAGATGGAGTATAACACGCTATTCACCATTGTCTTGTCTCTATTACTCTGAGGTACAATAAGTGGTAGCAATTAGTTAGATGGACTATAGCACACTATTCACCATTGTCTTGTCTCTATCACTTACAGGTACAATGAGTGGTATACATTAGTTAGATGGAGTATAACACGCTATTCACCATTGTCTTGTCTCTATTACTCTGAGGTACAATAAGGGATAGCGATTAGTTAGATGGACTATAGCACACTATTCACCATTGTCTTGTCTCTATTACTCTCAGGTACAATAAGTGGTATACATTAGTTAGATGGAGTATAACACGCTATTCACCATTGTCTTGTCTCTATTACTCTGAGGTACAATAAGTGGTAGCGATTAGTTAGATGGACTATAGCACACTATCCACCATTGTCTTGTCTCTATTACTCTCAGGTACAATGTGTGGTAAACATTAGTTAGATGGAGTATAGTGCGGTAGTCACCATTGTTTTGTGCCTATTGCTCACAGGTACAATGAGTGGCATACATTAGTTAGCTGGAGTATAGCGCGGTATTCACCATTGTCTTCTCTCTACTGCTCACAGGTACAATGAGTGGAGTATAGCATGGTATTCACCATTGTTTTATGCGTATTGCTCACATGTACAATGAGTGGTATACATTAGTTAGATGGAGTATAGCGTGGTATTCACCATTGTTTTGTGCCTATTGCTCACAGGTACAATGAGTGGTAGACATTAGTTAGATGGAGTATAGCACGGTATTCACCATTGTTTTGTGCCTATTGCTCACAGGTACAATGAGTGGCATACATTAGTTAGATGGAGTATAGCGCGGTATTCACCATTGTTTTGTGCCTATTGCTCACAGGTACAATGAGTGGTATACATTAGTTAGATGGAGTATAGTGTGGTATTCACCATTGTTTTGTGCCTATTGCTCAGAGGTACAATGAGTGGTATACATTAGTTAGATGGAGTATAGCGCGGTATTCACCATTGTTTTGTGCCTATTGCTCACAGGTACAATGAGTGGTATACATTAGTTAGATGGAGTATAGCGCGGTATTCACCATTGTCTTGTCCCTATTGCTCACAGGTACAATGAGTGGTAGACATTAGTTAGATGAAGTATAGTGCGGTATTCACCATTGTCTTGTCTCTATTGCTCACAGGTACAATGAGTGGTATACATTAGTTAGATGGAGTATAGCGTGGTATTCACCATTGTTTTGTGCCTATTGCTCACAGGTACAATGAGTGGTAGACATTACTTAGATGGAGTATAGCGTGGTATTCACCATTGTCTTGTCTCTATTACTATCAGGTACAATGAATGGTATACATTAGTTAGATGGAGTATAGCGTGGTATTCATCATTTTCTTGTCTCTATTACTCTCAGGTACAATGAGTGGTATACATTAGTTAGATGGAGTATAGCGCGGTATTCACCATTGTCTTGTCTCTATTGCTCACAGGTACAATGAGTGGTATACATTAGTTAGATGGAGTATAGCGTGCTATTCACCATTGTCTTGTCTCTATTGCTCACAGGTACAATGAGTGGTAGACATTACTTAGATGGAGTATAGCGTGGTATTCACCATTGTCTTGTCTCTATTACTATCAGGTACAATGAATGGTATACATTAGTTAGATGGAGTATAGCGTGGTATTCATCATTGTCTTGTCTCTATTACTGTCAGGTACAATGAGTGGTATACATTAGTTAGATGGAGTATAGCACACTATTCACCATTGTCTTGTCTCTATTACTCTCAGGTACAATGAGTGGTATACATTAGTTAGATGGAGTATAGCGCGGTATTCACCATTGTCTTGTCTCTATTACTCACAGGTACAATGAGTGGCGGTGGCGGCCGGGTGTCTAAGGGGCGGATGGGTTTCCAACTGTTAGAGGAAATTGACCCAAAACACCTTCAAGAAATGGAAAAGAAATTAGAGAAAGTAAGTTGTGTGTGCTGTAGCACCCATCATACGTGTTTTCATTAATTAATAAAGACATTATAGCTGCATAGTCCAATGAAAACATCAAATTTTCAAAACAAAGGCAATTATCTAGATTTGATTTTAGATGTCTAACTTAGATACTGGTGCACTTATCAAACATGTGACATAGATGGAAATACTGAGGCAATTTAATAGAACATGTTACAGCAGAAGCCTATGGTGTCAGAGTTTTGGCATGCTTGCCAAAATTTATTTTGCATGTTTGTAGTTCAAATGTCTCAAAAGTTAGCAATTTAAAATTGAAGTTACTTCAACTAAAGTAAGGGAGATTATAACAATCAACCTAATATATTTATCTCATAAAATGACAGAAACTCAAAACCATCGGACTATGCAACTTTAAATTCAATCAGGTTTGCCAACACGGCCACCTCTTTAAAAATGTTACTAATGTTAAAAATGTTAAGATCCTATCCTCATCAGTGCCATGGTGTGATAGCACTAACCCTGGTTTTAGCATGTGTTTGTTTCATTATTCATTATTTTATTTCATTATTAGGACATGGCCGAAGCCCAGCATTGTCGTCAGAACAAGCTGCAACTGGACGAAACAGTGGAGCGGTTAAAAAAGAGTATCATGGAGATGAAGTATTCGCTCGAGAAGTTCACCATCGAAATTAATGTGAGTTGCGCAGCTGTGTACATGATTTTAGGTACCCGTTGAAGTTATCTCATTGATTGCCTGGCTATACACTTAATGCCTTGTAAAACAGACTTGATAAATTTTGGACGCAGTATCGGTATAGTTAGTCCTCGCCGCATGACCGCTATAATTATGACAAGTCATATATAGACGGGCCAATTCTGTTAACAGGCTATTATGCCTAAATATATAAACAGAAGAAGATTAGTATAAGTATACAGTGTTAACTTGGTGGGGTGGCTGTTTAGGTATGGTGACTGTATAGGTAGGGTCCCTACTTCTCATGTGGGAGGTCTTGGATTCAATCCTCCGCCGAGTTAAATCATTGACTTATAATACATTGATACTTGTCGCTCAACCCAGTATCTAAGTTGGATATGTAGGATTTAATTTAGATAAGCGTTTTGGTTTTGAAAATTTGGTGCTTTCAACAAATTATGCAGCTTTAAATTGACTTTGTATTCCTTTTATGCGGCAATAAATGTTTCATGAGTGCACTCGTATCTAAGTTGAATACATCGAATTAAACCTAAGTAAGTGCTTTGGTTTCGAAAATGTTATGCTTTTTTTTTGCTTTTTTTTTTTTAAGTGTGTGGTTTGTCTACAATAAGCCAATATGATATAGATTTAACAAATGTTTAGTGGATAGACAACCGAATAAATAGCAGTCATGAATGGCTAGCTTAAGTTGCATAGTCCGATTGTTTTGAGTTTCTGTCAATTTCTGAGATAAATATATTGAATTGTTTGTGATAATCTACCTTACTTTAGTTTGAAGTAACTTTTGTTTTTAAATGGTCAACTTTTGAGATATTTAAAGTGCAAAAAAAAAATAATTGGCGAGCATGCAAAAACTCTGACACCATAGACTTCTGCAGTAACATGTTCTATTAAATTGCCTCTTCTATGCAGAAACAAATGTTTAATAAGTGTACAGTATCTAAGTTAGGTATATAAATCAAAATCAAATCTAGATAATTGTCTTCGTTTTGAAAATTTGATACTTCATCAGACTTTAGCTTTAAGCCGTTGTGACATTTCTTAGAAGCCATGTGCCTGTTCTTTATGTGTAGTCGCTGAAGGAACAGGAGAGTTCGCTTAAACGACAGCAGCAGGACCAGAAAGAGGCGGTGAAGGCAGCCGCCCCAGATGCAGGCTCCCTGAAAAAACTGGAGAAGAAAGTTGATGCCTTCAGAAAAGGTGACCTAATTTGGCAGTTTAACCGCATTCGATATTGTTATATTTAGATGGCGCTTTTCAGTGTTTTGTGCTACCAACATGGGCTAGCAGAATTTGATTTAGTTCATCTTGTTTAGACTGGTTGGGGTAGCTAAGTGGTTAGAATACTCGCATGGAGTCAAAACTTTTTTTTAAATGAACATTGAGTTATTTACATAAAGATTTACAGAAATTTACTACAAAAAATGAATAACGTGGAATATAATTCACTCATAGCAACTCATAATATGCGCATTGCACAATTGACATTTCCTGTTGATGCCATTTTCTTTTTAGTCGTTGAATTTGACGGTCAAGCGAAATATAGTCTTGAATTTCCTTTTTCGATTACTCATAAGTTCTTTGCCTCTGGTTTGACATTTCCTGTTGATGCCATTTTCTTTTCAGTTGTTGAATTTGATGGTCAAGCGAAATATAGTCTTGAATTTCCTTTTTCGATTAGTCATAAGTTCATTGCCTCTGGTTATACTGATTTGAGAATCCCATTGATGTGTGTTAATTCCACGTTTTAGATTACGAAAAGGCAAAAGCAGCTTCTTCTGAAAAAGAAGACGAGGTTCACAGGTGCGTTAATTACAACAGGCTTCAATTTTTAATTAGCTTTCTTTTCAATAAAACAGGGATCAAATATCTCCGCGTTTTCGCGGATTTCCGCGATTTTTTTCTATGACCTTAGATATTGTTGCTAGAACATAAAACCCTGGAAGATTGACCTCTGTCTCAGAAACTGGGTTTCAAGAGTAACTAATAAAATACAAACAAAGAGTTAGTTAATCACGATCGATAATATAGTCACAAAACGGACCGTTGAAACATGACTTCCGGTATTTTCCCTCGATTCCCTTACAGTGCTAATTCTAGGAGGGGGGGGGGGGTCTGCGTTTTCGCTGAAATTCGTTGTTGGTTCTCAGTCTGATTTCTGCGTTTTTTTTTGTCGAAGACCACTTTCATCCCTGATAAAAAGTATGATCTGGTTAGCACACTGATTTTCAATTCATAATTTGTATCTGTAATAAGCATTTAAGCCCCGAAGGTTTCAGTGATGTGTCCCCGTCCTGATATGACCTTAGATGTTGCTAAGACGTAAAACAACCACAAACAAACAAAACAATCAGGGATGTGTATTGACAGATGTGGCTGAAGCCGATACACATGAAAATAGAATTGTGTAAATACCTATATACCTGTAACACTTACGGTCGGAAGACCAGTGCTACGGCTCTGAGAAAATATATATATATGAATAAAATTCATTTACCACGAAAAAAACTAGTTACTCTATCAAGTTAGATAACCAGAACCGACGTGGTCAACACATAAAACTTTTTTTTTAACTCACGAATAAGAAGGTCCGGCAGAACTTTCTGGTAGAACGGGCGACCAATTCATGGAACCGGCTCCCAGAACAAGTCAGATGCACCAACTGTTTCAAGGCGAGGCTAGATAAGTTGTGGTCAGAATATAGGTACAGCCAGCGTCCGATCCATGACTATTACTCGTGTCATAGTCATCACGGCGAGCGACCTGACCTGCAACAGGCTCTATAGCCTATAAATCAGAAGAGGATTTTTGTTGTTGTTGAAGATTTATACTGCCTATCATGGATAAACCTGAATAGGCTTGTTTTCACCATTAGACAGTTTGTCGATAGAAAGCCCGAGCCTACACTTTTACCGACCCAAGGGATTTTTTAACCTCCCACACCACATAGACATGATATGAGAGCAACCAGCCTTTGATGACGCTGTAAGTTATACACAGCGGTGGAAATCCAAATTGGCAGAGGTGGGAGGCACAGGGAATCGAACCAAAGACCTTCAGATTAGGAGTCCGACCTAGAAAAAAGTCAGACACTCTAACCACTCCGCCACAGAGAACACCATTCGATATTGTAAATGTAAATGTACTCCCGCAGCACTGTATCTGTGACGGCTGTTAGACACCCATATAGAAAACGTGTCAAAGGGATGGGTTATGGATATAATTCCATGAATTTGCAATCTTATGTGCTAAATATATGGGTCCAATTATTGTTTATCATAGCCGGTTTATTAAATCATGTAGATTAATAGGCTTTAAAAGTCTTATCGAGAGCATCTAGCGACTGCAGTCTTGTTTTTTTTAATGTAGCGCACATTCACCCTGTGACGCTAGCCAATGCTCTTACTCATAGAAGAGAATCCTCCGGAATTACGGACTTTTGATCTGCCTGATTTATTCTTGATATGGTCAAAATTTGCGACAATTCCAGCTTCTACTGTCACTTTTGAAATCAAAAAAATTCATAAAATATTTTCCTGATTTATTTTTGTCAGGCCATTCTCATCTATGCTTACTGCTTCGGCCATCCCATCGGGTTTATATAAGTTGAAAACTGTGTCTTGTCCATTGTTAGACTGCACAAGCTGATCATGGAAATCGGGGGCAGCAAAATGAGCGCAGCTGAAACACGCCTTGCCATGGTTACCAAGCAAATCGACCAGATTATGGGCGAGATCATCAAAGCGAAGGTCACCAGTAAGACTGCGCAAAGGTATGTGGAGAAGCACTTCAGAATGGAGTTGCCATCTTTCGTTTATTTAGGGATCGCGCGAAAACAGTGTCACACAATTTCTCCTGTTTTAAAATCTGCGGAAAAGGCATTGTCGTGAAAGATGTCATATGTATATAAGTTAGATGTGCAGAATCAAATCTAGATAATTATTTTGGTTTTAAAATTTAATGCATCAGACAAACTACATCCCACTCATGACCTACACAAAAGAACTAAAGTAAAGCTACTAGAAAACAGAAGGATAATCCACCTAAAAACATTAGCATATGGATATAGCCAAGACATTAAGCGTCTAACCCAACCACTAAGGGACACCAGAGCAAGCAAGGTACCACTACTAAGGCAGACCAGAAGCCAGATCAAAGCCCATGAAAGGAGCACACTGGAAATGGCCGCCAAGGCATGGAATGCGCAAATGGTGAAAGAAAGACAAATCCCTGACCTAAAAACGTACAAAAAAATATCTGTGCAAAATAAAAACTGGGAACCCCAACTAAACTGTACCACAAGGGGGCAGGTGATATGTCACGGACCACCAACTGGACAGCCCAGTGCGGGATAACCGGAAATATAAAAGCCAGATAACATATCCAACAACAATGTAAATCAAATCAAATTCAAACAAACATAACTCAACCACCTATTACGTACAAGCCTATGGACATGTAAATAAAATAGGCTAGTATAGAATTAAGTGGAAAAAAGCGGGAAAACTCTTCACAAGAAAACCCCAAAACACTAACATAGAACCTTAAGAAAACAACTAACATAGTAATAAGAATAGAACAAAAATACAATGCCAAGAAGGCCCAAAAAAACTAACATAGGCTACTAAACGTACCAACAGACTATCTATCTGCTACTGAAATGCAGACAATCAAATAACTTATCAGCAGCTACTGTTTGGTAAGACAACACCAACACTACAGCTGGCCAGCATTAAAAACAAGCCTGGGTACCCGGGCTTACATGCTATGGACAGTATAAATACAGCCTCAATAAAAATTAAAAAAAGACTATGCAGCTTTAAGTAATTGGCTTGACTAGACTAGGATTTGAAACCAGGGGTTCGAGTACAACTATGCAACTTTAACTTCAGTGATTGGATGAGAACCACTGTTTTGAACGTGATATTGACCATTCCATTAATACATTAATTAATACGAGATGTATTTTTCAGGAATGCACAGAGGTCTAAGGAGAAAGTGAAAAATATGGAGGAGGAATTGGTTGAGAACCAGGCGGCCATTACAAAGTTAAATAAGGAGTTTGCGAAATTGGACGAAGAAGCGTCTAAAGTGTTAACAAGCTACCAAGAAGCGCAGGTATAGTCATTACATATACTGTAACTCCTTTTATGCGAATATTATTGGAAATGTGAAGATAAGTGCCATATGGTTGATGAAAATGGGAAATATTGTCTCTCTGTGGCCTGTCTCATTTTTCTTTTCGTCGTTATTACCTGAATATGATAAATTTGAGACAATAAGAGTGGCGGGTCACCAGATAACTGTAAATAAACCGCAAAACTTGAAGTTCACCAAAGCCTGCACGTCTTGTGTATCGCACCGGACGCGGTTGCCGAATCGGTAGAGTGCAGGCCTCCCGTGCGGAAGGTTGGAGTTCAATTCCCGGTCGAGTCAAACCAATGACTTGCAAAATTGATACTTGTCACTTCCTAGCCTAGCACTCAGCATTAATAGGATATGGCAAGGACGGGTTGGCTCGGTGTCAGAATAATGTGACTGAGTGGGATATCAGGTCATGGTACTGGCGGCCTGATTTCCCAGTGGGGCAACACTATAAGTTGCCATGAGTGCGCACTGTCATAAGTCGGTACCTGTCCTGATATGACCTTAGATGTTGCCAGGACGTAAAACTCAACCAACCAACAAACCTAGCGAAGGGCAAGTCCAAGTGAGGCGGGTAATCAGGTGAGGCACCACCATGAGCAAAGCCTGGCCGGACGCTCTAATATCACCCGCCGCAGATCTCGTACTCGTACTCGATTCGCTGTAAGTATTGCAGGAAGCTCGATAAACCGTAAGACTTTGAAGTTCACTAAAGCCTTCACATCTTGTGCACCGCAGGAGAAGATGAAGACGGTTGAGGCTGAGCTGAAGGAGGTGAAGGTGACACTGGCCGGCCTGGAGGAGCAGGAGCAGCCGCTGCAGAAGGAGAGCATCAAGGTGAAGCACGAGCTGGAGAACATCGAGCGCATCGTCAAGGAGTACCAGAGCAAGCTCAACTACTGGAAGAAAGAGGTCAGTTTCCTCTTCGTTTTCATTTTCATCTTCTTTGTCTTTTTCTTCTTCTTCCAGTTCTTCTTTTTCCCCCTCCTGATATGACCTTAGATGTTGCTAGAACATGAAACAACAAACAAACAAATCTTTTTCTTCGTTTTCTTCTTCTCTTTCCTCTTATTTTTCTTCTTCTTTTTCTTCTTTTACCCGATTCGATAAGAGCGCACGTTTTCCCATGCAGAAGGTCGGCAGTTATAATCCCAGCCAAATCAAACTAATGACTTACCAAATTGATACTCGTCGCCACCAGGCCTGGCAGTCGGCATTAATAGGATAGGGCAAGGACTGGTTGGCTCAGTGTCCGGATAATGTGACTGATTAGGAAATTGGGTCATGGTGCCTGTGGCCTGGTCTCCCAGTGGGGCAGCACTGTAAAGTCACCATGAGTGCCCACTGTGACAAGTCGGTACTCGTCCTGATATGGCCTTAGGTGTTGCCAGGACATAAAATCCGAACAAATCTCTTCTCGCGCATCTCAAACCTCACGCGTCTTTTAGGTTTTGGTCCAGATTTGTTTGTTGGGGTTTTATGTCCTAGCAACATCTAAGGTCATATCAGAACAGGTACTGACTTGTGCATACTCAGTGCTGCCCAGCTGGGAGACCAGTCGCCATCACATCCAATATCCCACTTAGATTATCCTGATACTGAGCAAATTAATCCTTGCCATATCGTATTAATACCAAGCACCTGGCTAGGTAGTGATAAGTATAAATCTTTGTACGTCATTAGTTTGACTCGGTTAGGGTTTGAACTCATGGGCCAACCAGTGCTTTTACAGCCGGTCACCCCATAGGACAGGGCAAGGACTGGTCGAGTCAAACCAATGACATACAAAATTGATACTCGTCGCTACCTAGCCTGGCGCTCGGCATTGATAGGATAGGGCAAGGACCGCTTAACCCATGTCAGGATAATGTGACTGAGTGGGATATCAGGTCATGGTGCAGGTGGCCTGATTTCTCAGTGGGGCAGCACTATACAGTCGCCATGAGTGCACACTGTCACAAGTCGGTACCCGTCCTGATATGACCACATATGTTGCCAGGATGTAAAACTCCAACAACCAACCAATAATTAAATGTCAGGGATCCCATTTCTCAGCGAAATCCCTGATTCCAGCAAATCAGCGGAGGGTGCATGCGGGTGGTGGGGGGGTAATCCTGTCCATGAAAAAACTTTTACCTTTAATTATTTGTTAGTCTTAAAACAGTTGGAATTTCAAGGCCAACAAATTTTGAAATAGGTGCCAGATTGCACCATTTTAAGCATAGGCTTAAAAAGAATTCCAGGGTGGGGCTTGCCCCCAGACCCTAGTTTTTCATGGATTTTTTATTTTTGTCACTGGGACCCCTGATGTGTACTGGGTGGATTTTACTTGTAGCTGGGGAAGCTGAACCTGCACCAGATCGATGGTGAGCAGGAGGAGCACCTTGCCAGTATCAGCCCAGAAGAGCATGCGCACGTCGACAAGGAGGCCATTCAGTATGAGATCACCGTGCTTGAAGAACAACTCGTCAAGATGAAGCCCAACATGGCCTCCATCGCGGAATACCGCAAGAAGGTCAGTAACAGTTTACAGTGTTCTGCAGAAAGTGAACCCGCTCCGAAGTCATGATAAAGGTACCGACAGGGAACTGTGGCTGTAGTTTTCTTTCATGACATAATGAAACTAATAATCCGCAAAGTCACGACAGTGACAATTGATTCATTTCTTTATCCCCGCTTTTTATTAGATGGACTGATGCAGTGGTTTGTATGGACATATTTGTATGCATGTAAGCCAATTCCCATTAGAAAATTATCTGTACAATAAAACAGATTGAAAGAGATTTCTGCGTTTAAGCTACTTCTGCGATTTTTTGTGTGAAAAAGCAAGAATAGCTGAGAATACGGGTATTTTGAGTTCCGCTGGTCCCTCAGGAAGGACTGATGCTGCGATCCAGCATGTCAGGTCACAGCTTCAGCACTCTTGGCGGAAGGTGTAGGGGTTGAATACACATACGTGAAGTGGTATTTTATCTAATGTAAAATATTTTCTATGATAATTTCACTTGCAATCTACGTTAGAAACAAATGTATGGCGAGAATCCTACCAAGTTTGGTCATCAGGAGGCGTGTGGTTATAAATGCGAATTAGAGTTCAAAGAATAGGGTTTATAATACAGGATAGGGCTGGGAGGGGCACCAACCCCAACTTCCGAACCCAACGCCAAAAGCTGCGACCTGGCGCACTGCGTCTCTCAGCTGGTTTTTCCTGAGGGACCAGCAGAACTCAGAATACCCATTTTGCAGAAACTCTACCAGAATTCAGATAGTTGCCTGTGGTTGTTTCTTGGTTCAAGGCCCCTTTCATCCCAAATCACAAAACTGTTCCAGTTATGCACTCTATGCATGCTGTACACTGACAGGAACAACCATGACTCAGCAGAATGTGCCCTACACCACCACCACTACCACCCCTATTCTTCTACTGGACGCAGTGGCCAAATCAGTAGAGCGCGGGTCTCGCGTGCGGGAGATCAGGAGTTCAGTTTCCCGGTCGAGTCAAACCAATGACTTACTAAATTTATACTTGTCACTTCCTAGCTTGGTGCTCAGCATTAATAGGACAGGACAAGGACTGGTTAGGTCATTGACTGTGTGGGATATCGGGTCATGGTGCTAGTGCCCTGATTTCCCAGTGGGGGAACACTATAAAGTCACCATGAGTGTGCACTGTCATAAGTCGGTACCTGTCCTGATATGACCTTGAATGTTGCCAGCACGTAAAACTACAACAACCAACCAACCCCAATTCTACCCTTATTTTCGCCCATAGGAGGAGCAGTACCTGAAGCGCGTTGGTGAACTGGATAAGATCACAGGCATGCGCGATGACCAACGGAAGCTCCATGAGGACCTACGCAAACAGCGCCTTGACGAGTTCATGGACGGCTTCACCACCATCACCAACAGCCTCAAAACCATGTACCAGATGATCACTCTGGGAGGCGATGCTGAGCTGGAGCTGGTCGACTCGCTTGATCCCTTCTCCGAAGGAATAGTCTTCAGGTGAGGTGGAATTGCGCGTATTGTCATGGGGATGATGAAAATGGGAAATAATGTGCCTAGAGCAGGAGTCGAATGCACACTTTCTGCCACCGTGCTTAACTACATTCCACTGGTGTTATATCATTAATTTTTAACTAGTCACTTTCTGGTCCACAAATGTTCTGGCATTGATTTTTAGCCACCGATATTCTGGAATTCATATTTTTAACTGACAACTTTCTGTCATTGTTCTTAACTATACATTCCACCAATATTCTGGAATGCATTTTTTTAACTAGCCAGTTTCTGCGATTGTGCTTAACAGTGTTCGTCCGCCGAAGAAGTCATGGAAAAATATCTCGAACCTTTCGGGTGGTGAGAAGACGCTGTCATCACTCGCCCTCGTTTTCGCGCTGCACCACTACAAGCCGACACCGCTCTATGTCATGGACGAGATCGATGCTGCGCTGGACTTCAAGAACGTCTCCATTGTCGCCAACTACATCAAGGTGATGCTCTAGATGCACACTTATTGTCTTTCAAGGATGAAAAATCTTTGCGTTTTTGCTGCTTTCCGCCATTTTTCGAGAGAGATAGAAAAAGTGGGCAATTCCTCATAGGTTTAGTTAACATTGATAAATTCACCGGAAGGCCTGTGTAACACTCCACCCCTCTCTGCGAATGGGCTCTTCCTCCAGTTAGTAGTGTAGTAGTCAATGAATTATGAAACCCACCTCCACACACTGGCGGTCTCGACTACACTGACCCCTGTCGATAAGAGGTATTAACAGGTGGTAACATGATAACAAGAACAGTCCCAATGGTGGACTGTTCCTGCCATGACTAGCGGCCACCCCCAGTGGGAGGTTACGTGCGACCCAGCTAGAAAGTGACAAGTCACTTGTCTATTCTGACCGTAAGGGAATAAACCGGGGTACAACCCACGGTTTGAAGCAACTTTGGCGTTATTTGATTATTCTTCAGGCAAAGTAGGACGTGGTCCATCACAGTATTCATTTTAAAGATTTCTATTTACTTATATATTTAGATGGGGTTGGGGTGGGTTGTTTTTTTCTCACAAGTTTAGCATTGTTAACTTATCCATTTGTTTTCCTGTATTGAATGGAAATCTTTTTTAAAAGAAGAAATCCTCCGATGCGACTGACACTTGTCAACATCTCGTGGAGGTGAGGTGGGCTGCAGGTGGCGCCACCAGTACAGTCTTACAGAGTATGACACTATATAATAATTCCCTTCCGTATCTTTATACTTGCACAGTGTGTTATACATAACATATATATTATATTCTTTCAGGAGCGGACTAAGAATGCGCAATTCATCATCATCTCACTGCGCAACAACATGTTCGAACTGGCGGACCGGCTCATTGGTATCTACAAGACGTATAACAGCACAAAGTCAGTCACCATAAACCCCGCCAAGATCGCCAACCCCGCCACTGAGCTCCCGAGTACTTCCACAGTCACACCGGCACCTATGGTGACCACATAGGTAGAGATAGCCTAGATACTGTTGTGTTTATGCGCTTTTGTTGTAGTTTATAATGGATTAATACCATGCTGTATTAGTGTTCCAAGTAAGACAGATTGAGTCAGCTTGTCTAATCTGCTGATGTTCATATTAATGAAATTTCTTTGTTAAATGAGATTCATCTAAAAGGCCGGAGTCTCAGCGGCAGGACGAACCGATCGGTTGCCAATTAAAACCTTGGCCAACGCCCGCCCTTATTTGGGGACTGGTGTTGTAATTCAGGAGGTCATATTGGACGACCTCCAGTGTCGATGTTTATCGGCCTCTCCTGTGCTCACCAATCAGGACAGAACACTTACTTACTGAGTGGCACCATGTGGTTTCTGACCATGCGGTGGCTGTTTACAAACACGGAGTGCACGGTTACTATGGTGACTGACTAGCTCTACTAGTTTTTAACTACTTGAATTGGAATTGTGTAGAATCATGGTTTATAGCCATTAGGCAGCATACTATTTCTAAACATAGCTATTTGTATGTACTGAATGTTCTTAAAGGTACGCTAATATAAGTACGAATAACCAGCTAGTTCTCGGGTAATTTTCCCTATACATTGGGAGATGTGGCAGAGACCAGTTTCAAAACGCTTCCATCGGCTCTATTTGATCTGATTCCAGTCTTTAAATTGTTCATGTTCCATTCTATGGCGTCTTCATGTGTTGTGACCCATCTTTATTTATAACGGGATAAAATGCAGGGATAAAATATCTCCGCCGTTTCACTGATATCTGTGATTTTCCAAGAAAAATCCTCTGTAGTTTAGCACCGCCAGAAAATCATATTACGCCGATTTTATCAATTTGTTATTCGGAAATCATTAGAACTGGCATCGTGTAGCTTTAATATTTAGGGATTAGGAAAATATAAGAAAATTCTAATTAATTTATTGTACCTCATAGTAAAAAAGCGTAAATAGTTCAAGTATTATCAAAATTTTCGAAATCTGGCTGATTTAACATGAAATAACCCCTGAACCCCCCCACACCCACACCCCCCCCCCTACCCTCACCTCCTTTCCAAACTACTCCATCAGTTGTGAATGTGCACAAGAAATCAACTCGGTACTACATTCCATGAGTGGGAAATATGCTAGTTGACCAGTTCACTGATAGTTATGGTGCTGTCACATTACGACGTTTCTCGCCAATGCGCGTCGATGTGTAATTTTTTGGCAAAACGTTGGGAGACGTCTGGAAGCGTTACGCGTGCGTTGGTAGATGTTGATGGTCGGCGACGCGTGTCAGGGTATCGGCGAAGTTTTGTGCTTGCACAAAACATTCGACGTGCGACAACGCGCGGGTGCCAATATTATGGCAACGTCAGAAGCACGTCGACATCACTGGAATAACGTTATGCGAACGCTAGGCAGACGCCGTGCGCGCATGAGGGTCGGTCCCACACGTTGCGCCAAACTGTTGCTTTTTTGTCTTGTTTTACGTCCTAGCAACAGCTACGGTCATATCAAGATGCCTGCGCCAAACATTTTTTTTTTTTCTCACAACTTTGGCCGCACGCTACTAATATGCGTTCACGCCGAAAAGTTTGACGTCTCTCGATGATTAAAAGTGATTTTGCGCATTGGCGGCACGCCGGCGAGATACGTCGTAGTGTGACAGGGCTATTACCGCACCACGACCACAAGTTCCCAGCCCTGACAATAAGGATGGTTAGTGTAGTAGTGACTACGTGGTACTGTGCTGGACCTCTCACTATGTAAGTTCTAACGGAAGTTTCATTTTACGCAATAAGCTACCAATGATGGGCAAATAATTTGGTAGTTTTAATGGGTATTATGCCACTGCTGAATTCTGTTGTCTACTGCCGTAATTTCTTTTAAAACCACATGAAGTATGTACATTCCAAAATCCACCCACCATTTCATTCACTCTGTAATGAGCCACTGGACGCGGTGGCCGAATCGGTAGAGCGCAGGCTTCCCGTGTGGAAGGTCGGGAATTTGAATCCCAGCCGAGTCAAACCAATGATTTATCAAATTGATACTTGTCGCTTCCTAGCCTGGTGCTCGGAATTAATAGGATGGGGCAAGGACTGGTTAGCTCAGTGTCAGGATAATGTCACTGAGTGGGATATCGGGTCATGGGGCCGGTAGCCTGATTTCCCAATGGGCAGTACTATAAAGTCGCCATCAGTGTGCACTGTCACAAGTCAGTACCCTTCCTGATATGATCTTAGATGTTGCCATACAACACAAAAAATGTGAAACTATGTCTGAGTAAGAAAACTAGTACTACCACTTGATCAAAGACAACCTTGTTTGCCATGAGGTGGCGCCACTGCATGATTATTTAAGAAATTGCTCCATGAAATTGCTCAGTGGCGCGTCTTATCGTACATTGTCTTTGGTAATATGTAAGAATTAAGGATTGCCTTTGCGAGTCACTGTACTGCGTAGTAATCTAACTGCCTTAGTGATTTGCTGAGCGTAGTCACTACTCACCTTTATCTTTTAATCTTTGATTTTGTCATGGACTAACAATTGTGCACCTTTCTATCTAAAACAGCGCCATAACTGAGAAATAAAACAGTTTAATGTTTGGTAATTTTACTGACAGAATGAATGTCATTTTAGTACCCCATTTTGTAATTATGTGCATTTATATATAGTTTCCTGCGTATGTATCATAAACACATGTTTTGTATTACATGTAAATTCATGGATTTATAGGTTCATGTGAGATAAATGTTTTCGTCAGAGTGCAAGTGAATTTGAATGAAAGTGAGCTAATTTCAACCTTGAGGCAGCCATAAAAAGTAAAAAATCTCATTCCATTTGAAAATGTTCCTATGGCTAAATGAAATAAATTTATCTTAGTGAAAATGTGATCCTCGTGTTGTCTTAATTTTAGTGCGTTTGTGGCTTCAGTTCCAAGCGAAGAGTGAAACTAGCTATAAAGATGGTATTAAAATGTCCTAAAATCGGTAGAGCTCGGGCCTCGCGTGCTGGAGATCGGTTCCTGGTCGAGCCAAACCAATGACTTACCAAATTTATAGTTGTCGCTTCCGAGCCTGGCGCTCTGCATTACTAGAATATGGCAAGGACTGGGTAGCTCAGTGTCAGGATAATGTGACTGAGTGGGATATTGGGCTATGGTGCTAATTGGGCTAATGAGTGCACATGGTGAGTCCCTGATATGACCATAGATGTTGCCAGGACGTGACATGTTTCCAGCCAAAACTAGCAGGGCAACACCTTGTTATATGAAATACAAATACATTGTTGTCCGTATAAGTAACTTACCTATATTTAAATCAATAATTGGCCTACATTAGATGGTTATTAAACTGAGACAATATAATGTCATCGATAACTTTTTATTACAAAGGTTATGTTATACATAAAATCACCATGTTCTATTTACAATTGATAGTTGAGTGTATATATGACACAGTAAAATATTCGCATTCACCAGATCTTTCTTTATAATCTCAACATAAGGGCGATTCAGAATCGTTGGTTAAACAAACATTAAGCCCACCATTTCCACTATTGTGAAATTCTAAATATCTGACCAAAAGTAAAAACTGTCCATGTAAATTTGCGAAAAGAATGTATAAATATATACGATATCTTGAATGTTATTTAATTAATAAGCGTATTTACAGTGATAAAAATTAGAATCTTTTACAAATAGCAAGTAGTCAGTTCACTCGAAATGAAATTTAGATTGGTACAATGTATTTGGATACAATCTTCTTTTTTTTTAATAACTGCATTTATACCCTGACACTTATATCGTGGGGGGCTTTTTTGCAAATGGGAAACATTGTGCCTAGTGGGATTCGAACCCACAATACTGCCATTCAGAAGCTGGCGTCCGAACCATTAAACTATCAGGGATGAAAGATCTCTGCGATTCCCAGGATTTTTCAATCCTGCAACACCATCAGCGTATACTAACTAATATGTGGTGCAGACTCCGCAGCACTATCAGCGTATACTACTGATAAATGCTCCAAGCACCACAGCACTATCAGCGAACACTACTTATACATGCTTCAAATGGCGCAGCACTATCAGCACATACCAATATATATGAAACCCGACTTCCGGGAATTTTCCGCGATTCCCTGACAATGCTAAACCTATGGGAGAATATCAGCATTTCCACTTTCATCCGTGTACTATCTAGGCTCCCTGTTGCAGTCCGCCTACCCCCGCCTACCTGCGAATGTAGCATTTCACCTGGGAGGGACAGTACACATTACTACACTTGCATCACACATCACAGCATAGTTGGAATGATTTTTTAGGACCATACCATTTTGATCTAACGTGCGTACCAAGTCTTAGAAAAATAAACAAATTCTAGAAACATCCAGTCATCAGATCTCTCTTCCTCTGCTTAAAGCATTGACTTATCAGGGAATTCCCGGTAGTAATATATGGACTTCAACCATCTTTGAGTAATAAATTCTTCTGTCCCCGCCCCCCTCCCATTTGTTCAGTATCTGAGTATATTGACATGTCATTACCAATATTTATATTTTCATATATGACTTGCACAACTTATAACAATATCAGTGGAAGTATATATCTGTGTGTCACAGTGGTTCTTGGCCCCACATGTTGCACCGCACATTGACGATGATGTCATTGATGAGATCAGTCGAAGAGGATCTCAATGTGGATGCTAGCTGGCATGTTGTAGTGGTGGTGCTAGATGTTCTTGGCCCACACATTGGTGATGACATCATTGTTGGGTTGAGGAGGAGGTCATCAGCCGACGACCATCTCAAAGTGGATGGTGTCCTGCATGTCATAGCGGTGGTGGTAGATGTTATTGGCCCACACATAAATGACATTGACAGGGAATTATCAGTCAATGAGGATCTCAAACTGGATGGTGTCCTGCATGTCATAGCGGTGGTGGTAGATGTTATTGGCCCACACATAAATGACATTGACAGGGAATTATCAGTCAATGAGGATCTCAAAGTTGATGGTGTCCTGCATGTCATAGCGGTGGTGCTAGATGTTCTTGCCTACACATTGGTGATGACGTCATTGTTGGGTTGAGGAGGTCATCAGTCGATGAGCATTTCAAAGTGGATGCTGCCCTGCATGTCGTAGCGGTGGTGGTAGATGTTCTTGGCCCACACCTTGCACCACACATTGATGACGACGCCATTGATGGGGTTCTCAAAACGTGCCATGACGAGTGGTTGCCGGTAGTCCTCCTGGTTCACGTAGGGGAAGTAGAAGTGTGGGAACCCTTTGCGTGGGAAGAAAGTGATGTTGCCGATGTTCTCCTTGTCGACCGGAGTCTGAGTGGGAGAGAGTGTGAAAGGTGAGTGATGGTGATATGATGCCATAATGGCAACAAAGGTCATATTCACTGTCATGAAGTTTGTATGTAAAGCGATGAAAAGATTCTACACATCTAACTTAGTAAACATTTGACATCACATAGAAGGGAATACTGACTCAATTTAATAGAATCTGTCTGTTATTGCGGAAGCCTATGGTGTCCATGCCATAATTAACGTTGCATGGTTGCACTTCAAATATCTCAAAAGTTAACCATTTAAAATAAAATTTACTTCAAGCTATAGTAAGGTAGATTATAATGATCAACCTAATATATTTATCTCAGAAATTCAAAACAATCGCACTATGCAACTTTAATCATCGCTAGCACTAAAGTAAAGTAACGGGGGGAGTTACAAATACTGCTAGTTTGTTGTTTGTTTGTTGGTTTACATCCTAACAACATCTCAGGTCATATCAAAACGGGTACTGACTTGTGACAGTGCGTACTCATGGCGACTTTATAGTGCTGCCCCACTGGAAGACCAGGCCACCAGCACCATGACCTGATATCCCACTCAGTCACATTATCCTGACACTGAGCCAACCATTCCTTGTGCTATCCTAATAATGCTGAGCGCCAGGCTAGCAAGCGACAAGTATCAATTTTTTAAATCATTGGTTTGACTCGACCAGGGTTCGAACCAACGACCCCACAATCTACCAACACGGGAGATGGACGCTCTAACTCAATCGTCCATCCCGTCTGGTCACAAATACTGCTAACAAATCCAGATTTATAGCAAATGAAGTAGTGTGTGTTAAATCATGGTTTGCTTATTACAGATTATATTGCACCCCTGATGATGAAATGGGACTTGTCGTAATTAAAATTGAATAACTTTGGTTATGTGAAATAACTTTCGAGATAATTAAATTCAAAACATCCAAAATCAATTTTGGCAATGCTGACTTGTGAAAGGATTCATTTGGCGTAGGCCTGTGGCATACTCTGTGGCGGAGTGGTTAGAGTCTGACTTTTTTCTAGGTCAGACTCCTAATCTGAGGATCGGCGGTTCGATTCCCCGTGCCCCCAGCTCTGCCAATTTGGATTTCCACCGCTGTGTATAACTTACAGCGTCATCAAAGGCCGGTTGCTCTCATACCATGTCTATGTGGTGTGGGAGGTTAAAAATCCCTTGGGTCGGTAAAAGTGTAGGCTCGGGCTTTCTATCGACCAGCAGTGGAGTGGGGAAGACCAGTCGTCTGTGACTGGGATTTCCCCTGCTTGGGACAACTAATGTACCAACAACAAAAAAAGAGAGACAAATAAGTGTTCACACTTCCTGTCTACCATTCGCTATATTCGCTATATAAAACGAAGACGGACCTTTGCCCCAGAATGTCTACCAAAACTCTTAGTAGTTTATTTCTATGCGTGCAATATGTCACGATTCATGCAATATATTGCGATTCGCATGAAAAAGATGGCACTCTCCCGTTTTCAGATGTTGACAGCTATGATTTCATGGGCTAATATGAGTAAGTTCTGTTTTAGGCCGTGTATCCATAGACTGTTCCCCTGTGCCATGTTCCATGTTTGCTTATGACCTTTTCACACGCCACACAAACAATGAACATGTTCATTCTCTATGTTCCCCAGTCAGTATGTCACATGTGCCGTGCACAAGGCAATACAGTCCCTGGGTCAAACCTATGGGAACGGCCATTAAGCAAAGCACAGGTTCATTGTCTGTGTGGCGCGTCACAAGCGAACACAGAACAAGGGACCACAGAACAAGGGACCACAGAACAAGGGAACACAGAACAAGGGCACACAGAACAAGGGAACACAGAAAAGGGAACAGTGTATGGATACACAGCCTTAGATGTATTCATGTAAGTATTCTGATGCTGTAGGTTGACCTCTTCCGCCAACCACTAATATGTCCACGCTTTGATCACCCCAAAATGTGTCTAACCCACAGTTTATGACAAGGATACAGGACAAGGCCAGGTTCTATAATCTAGCGTTTTCTAACGTACCTCTCCTTCACATGTAACCGGCAAGTAGCCTGGTGTGTAGACGTCCTTCACCTCAGGTGGCACCTCATTATCATCGTAGGCCACTGGTTCCCACCCGTATATCTGTAAGAACATCATTGTTATATCTCACAAACACACACACAGCCTAATGGTTCCCACCGTATATCTGCAAGAACATCATTGTTATATCTCACAAACACACACACAGCCTAATGGTTCCCACCCGTATATCTGCAAGAACATCATTGTTATATCTCACAAACACACACACAGCCTAATGGTTCCCACCGTATATCTGTAAGAACATCATTGTTATCTCACAAACACACACACAGCCTAATGGTTCCCACCCGTATATCTGTAAGAACATCATTGTTATATCTCACAAACACACAAACAGCCTAATGGTTCCCACCGTATATCTGTAAGAACATCATTGTTATCTCACAAACACACACACAGCCTAATGGTTCCCACCCCTATATATGTAAGAACATCATTGTTATATCTCACAAACACACACACAGCCTAATGGTTCCCACCCATATATCTGTAAGAACATCATTGTTATATCTCACAAACACACACACAGCCTAATGGTTCCCACCCGTATATCTGTAAGAACATCATTGTTATATCTCACAAACACACACACAGCCTAATGGTTCCCACCCCTATATATGTAAGAACATCATTGTTATATCTCACAAACACACACACAGCCTAATGGTTCCCACCCATATATCTGTAAGAACATCATTGCTATATCTCATAAACACACACACAGCCTAATGGTTCTCACCTGTATATCTGTAAGAACATCATTGTTATATAGTGATATAGCGAATGGTAGACAGGAAGTGTGAACACTTATTTGTCTCTCATTTTTGCTTGAGTGCAAGTAAATAAGCAACACAAGGAGTAATTAGTAGCATGTGGTGAATAATGGGTCAAATTTCCCTGGATCATCAGCCCATGCTTTTTCTAATCTATTCTTGAATGAATTAATTGACTCGGCATCAATAACATTTTGTGGGAGACTGTTCCATATATTTATGATCCTGTTTGAGAAACTATGTTGCCTTAACTTTGAAATGGCTCTGGGTTTTACTAGTTTGAGAGTATGGCCCCTACTGCCTTCTCTTTTATTCAAGGTGAAAAATTTGTTCATATCTATTTGATCAAAACCCTTCATAATTTTAAATACTTCAATTATGTCACTTCTTTAACTTCTGTAGGAAAGGGTAGGAAGTTTCAATTCCCTAGGCCTTTGTTCATAGGGTAGGTCCTTTATAACTGCAACTAATTTCGTTGCACGTCTCTGAACCTTTTCGATCTCCATAATATCTTTCCGAAAAATTGGGCTCCAAATTTGTGGACAGTATTCCAAAATTGGCCTAACAAGAGACTTAAATAGAATGAGAAAATTATTCTTGTTGAGGCGATGGAAAGTTCTTTTAATTATTCCTACTCTCTGGTTGGCATTTGAGATGATAGTCCTCATGTGTTTCTGAAAGGAGAGTTCGGAGTCGAAGGTTACACCCAAGTCCTTTTCATAGCTATCTTGTTGAAGGACAGCTTTCTCACAAACACACACACAGCCTAATGGTTCCCACCCGTATATCTGTAAAAACATCATTGTTATATCTCACAAACACACACACAGCCTTGCGTACTCCATCAGCCACAACAAAGAATATTTACCTTGTTCATTTTAATGACTACGCAGGGTTGGCCCTCATCGTATCCATATTCCTGTTGCCATGTGCACTTCTCTCCCAGAGTGTCGATATCGAACCGGCACACCTGAAAATGACGCAACTCCACTGTTACCCTTCCAGTTCAGCAGTTAGATATCTTGTTTCTCTTCTTCCTCTTTTTTAAGTGAGTATAAATGTTTTGGGTTCCCGGTTTGGAGGATCTGCTACAGCATCTAAAAACATGAGATCTTGCAGGTGTGTGATGTTGGTTGGTTGTTGGAATTTTACGTCCTGGCAACATCTAAGGTCATATCAGAATGGGTACGGACTTGTGACAGTGTGCCCTCATGGCAATTTTATAGTGCTGCCCCACTGGGAAATCAGGCTGCCAGTACCATGACCCGATATCCCACTCAGTCACATTATCCTGACACTGAGCTAACCAGTCCTTGCCCTATCCTATTAATGCTGAGCGCCAGGCCAGGAAGCAACAAGTATCAGTTTTATAAGTCATTGGTTTGATGTTATCTGAGAAATTAATCCTATTTGATCGATAACAGTGCCCAGTAACTGCTCACTCTCGGGATAATAGAATAGTCAGTAAATGGGGTGCCGCATGTAAATAAAATATGCACCTCCAATAGACGAGATCACAGTTCCAAGTGCGCATGCGCTGACAACGGCATTGGGAGCAAAGCAAAGGCGTACAGCCATTGAGTTTGCCGATACGTGTAGGGCAAAATTTCAATTTTATTCAAAATTAATAGAAATACATAACAATTTGGTACAAACATGGACAGAAGGAGGCAATATAATAATATAATGAATATGTTTAAGACACAACTCTCCATAATTAAGCATTTTGAGCTAAGAAACATACAATTTCAGTCACTTTACAGGCTGATGTTTACATCACCATTGATTAGCCAGAAGTAATTCTTGTTCTAAATATTAAAATGTCAAATGTGTCAACAAAAACTTGTTTCAAAGAAATATATAACCAATATCTGATTAACCCTACTCATTTTCTATTTCTACATATGTCATTAACCATAGGATATAAATAAAAACATGAATAAAATAAGTAAAACTGACTCTGGCTATGAGTGCCCAGATTTGTCTAAATCTAAATGCACATGGCATAAGATGTGCTGATTATATTGATGTAAATGCAATGCTCGATAAAAGATTAATATCTTAATTTATTATATATATTTTTGTTAGTTAGTGTTCTATGTTTCAAACAAGAGCTGAGATGAGCTGAAACTAGCACATTTCATAACTGCACACAGTGTATTAGCATGTGCCATGTGCTTCTCGCGGGTTTGTTTTGCTCTGACACATCCCACAATGCACCGCGCGACTGGAACAGTGATGTAGTATATAGGACCGCACGCTGTGGCCGAATCAGTAGAGTGAAGGCTTACCGTGTGGAAGTTAGGAAGTTTCAATCCCAGCCGAGTCAAAGCCATTGACTTACCAAATTAATACTTGTTGCTACCTAGCCTGGCGCTCTGCATCACTAGGATAAGGCAAGGACTGGTTAGTTCAGTATCAGGATAATGTGATTGAGTGGGATATCGGTTGCCAGCAAACTCATTTCCCAGTGGGACAGCACTATAAAGTCACCATGAGTGTGCACTGTCACAAGTCGATCCCCGTTCTGATATGACCATAGATGTTACTAGGACATAAAACCCAAACAACAACAAAACATCCAGATGGGGTGAACGACGACCCTATTTAAATCTATGTAAAAAACTGCTTTTGTAAGAGTCTACTGTAAACAACTTAGGAGTATTCCCTTCTATGCAACAACAAATGTTTAATTTGTGCATCGGTACCTAAGTAGGATATGTAGGAACACTTCATGGTACTGCTTTTGGTTTCGAACATTTAATACTGTCATCAGACTGCAACTTTAAAGGGACAGAAACATGATCAACACAACTTTATTTAATCTGAATTATTATGATTGAATATTGTAGAATCTAATGCTCGGATCTGTGGCTGTGTACGTAGGCTATGGGAAAAACAATACAGGCAAAGAGAAAGGAAGAGAGTAAATTACAATAGAAGAGAGTCCAGCCCTCTGGTTTATTGTTTATATAGTTACATGGGTTCATTGTAGAGTATCATACCACCTCCTTCCCCCAATGCGAATCGAGCATTCCTGGTCCTACCAATAGGAATCCAGCATTCCTGGTCTCCATGGATACCAGTGGTTTGCCCACCACCAGTAGCTGTATGGCTCCATGGCCACCACCAACCTTGACCTTTGGAGTGTGGTGACCCCTACCCCAGCAGAAGGGCTAGGCCCTGAGTGCAATCAGACCCAGACCTGACAGCACCACTATGTCTATTTACATCCCACTCAGGCACCACCAACCAATATATATTTTACCTCGGTACTACGCCTCTGGCTACTCGTAGTCCAGGGAGAAGGAAGCACATCCGGGTCCATCAATTAGCATAATCTACTCACAACGGGAGGACGTTTGTTGAGTAGCTCCAGCAGTTTTCTACATTATTTATATATATATGGATAGTGATAATCCCATTATCGCATGTAATAAGCTCTGGAGTCCCTGCCCGACCCCCCACCCCCGGCTCCTCCTCGCCGGCCACCTGCGCGGGGCGCTACATGCTACTCGCTCGGAAGTTTTATACGTGTATATGCACCTGGTCACGTACACCGATCAGTAATAGAACATTTGCATTTCCCCCTGCTGAATATCGGAATATTTCACAATATGATCATTCATTGTTGGTATGTGGGTCGTTTCAGGGTAAATGGGGCCAAAGTGTGACATTAGGGTAAAAAATGAATATTGTGTATTTCCCTTTTTTCTTTGCTGAGTAGCCAACTCTTGTACATATGTATACTAGTAATGTGAAGGAAAAGATAGTTTAGGTTACCATCTTGTCAGAATAGTAATAATTAATTGACTAGCCAGCCTCAAAGGTGAATGTAACATATGATTAATAAATAACAACAATTATTTTAGAATATTTAATGCATGAAACAATTAATTTGTATGCTATGAAACCCTAAGTATACAACTGCACTATAACAAAATCTGTATATGGAAGTTATATTCTATGCAAAATAAAAGTCTAGTAGGCTGTAGAAAAGACCACATTCTCCATGTCACAAATTCATGCCTTTAAAACACCATATTTTTGTAATGAATACGTTGGCATTTTTTTTAATATGTCATATTAGGCCATAATTCTTTCATATATAATACCCCAGTCACACGAGGCCTGCGTTCGCCTACGATCGATTCGCGATGTCAAAACGTCCTCATTGCGCCCTCCTTAGGCCCTCCTTAAGTGCTGGTGCCGTGAGGACGCCAACCTCCCAGCATCCATTTCGGAAATTTTGGACGCAAAGAGGTTGCTGCTGCTGCACGTGCAACCTCCTTACGCCCTGTTCCGGTGGTGCCATTCAAAATGGTTGGCGCCATGGCGCCGCCCTGGGTTGGTGCTAACACATGCGATGCTGCAGTCACCATGTGGTCGGCGCTGACATGGCGCCTACAACGTATTTGAATCAGTGTATCGAATGGCACGCTGGGTGGTTGGCGTCCTTTTGGGTGTAGGGAGGTTGGCGGCGAACGCTGGTTCTCGTGGGACTGGGGTATATCCCTCCAAAGTGTAAGAATACTAGTTCTATAAAGAAAATAACTCCTCTACTCTTTCAATAATTGGTTTTGACCATTACATACATGAAACTACATTGGCCCCATTTACCATGACATGACCCACACCTCAAAACAAACTCAGAGTTAAATGGACCAATAATAATAAATATTTATTTCCACATGATCATTGTACATACAAGTTTATATTTATATCAATAGCCTAAGGTTTCACATGAAAAAGGAGAAAGCAGAAGTACAATACTTATTATGTGAGGGCTATTATATTTATACTTTATAGGTCAGGTGTGACTATTAATGTCATTCGGCCCTAATGACCCTCCTACTCATCCATTTTATTCACAATTCCTTCCCATTAGAATATTATTTGATAGTAATAATACATTAGTTTGTTATATATCGACAATGCTCGCTAGATGTTGCTAGGCAATAAAGTCCCAACTATGCTTTTTGATACTGACTCAAATTTTATGCTGTCATACTGTCCCAAACTCTATAGTGATATAGTGATATAGTGATGGGTAGACAGGAAGTGTGAACACTTATTTGTCTCTCATTTTTGCTTGAGTGCAAGTAATTAGCACTATATTGGTATACTGACTCAAGCTCTTTATGCTGTTATACTGACCCAATTCTTTATGCTATGTTTTACTGGCCCAAACTCTTTATGCTATATTAAGCCGTGTTCACACGGGCAATGTAAATCGATTCGTAGAAAGCGACTTGCCTAGTTCGCCTCACATTTCTCGGACAGTATTTCTCGTGTGAGTCGGATTAGGGCTGAATCGATTTACGTGATGCGGATACTGTAAACCACCTCTCGATGTGGTTTACGTGAGGCGATTTCTGTGAATCGATTTATTTTGCCCGTGTGGACGCACTGAGGCAGATTAAGCACCTCACACGCATGCGCAGTCGACACCTTAGTTTGTTGACTTTCCGGTCGATCAAAAGTGCATATTATATAATTTAGTCTATGAAACCGCTAGCTGGGCAAAGATATTTCTTTCATCATTTATTTTAATGTTTTCACTGCCCAGCAGAAGTTTTGACCATTCCAAACCAATACAATTCAATACATACATATCTAGGTCGAACCCACTCTCTCGTGGCTACGTCGACTAACTGAAAAATGGCGCTGGTCAGACTGGACTTGCTCATGCGCAGATATCGATTTCCGGCCCAAGTACTGCCCGTGTGAACAGGCCGCTAATTCGACTCACCTGATTCGATTTGTCTAATTCGCTTCACATTTTGCCCGTGTGAACACGGCTTTACACTGACCCAAACTCTTTATGCTATATTACACTGACCCAAACTCTGTATGCTATGTTATACTGACCCAAACTCTTTATGCTATATTACACTGACCCAAACTCTTTATGTTATATTACACTGACCCAAACTCTTAATGCTATGTTATACTGCCCCCGCATAGTGCTGAGTTGTTTAACGCTACATTATTAGGGACCTATCTAGAGCGCTAACTTAGTAACTGTGGTATTACTGTATAGCGAATATTTAGGTTTGAAATAAAACACCACTAAAATCACATGACCAGATCTTTAACAATCTGGCCCCAAAAAACGATACATTGAAAGATTTACACAATAATTCACATACACCTTTGTTCTGTTGGTTACAGACAACCTATTAAATTATGGTATGATCATGATTTGTACTCATTATCAGACAAGCACCAATTAAAAGCAGATAAGAATCTTAATATTATTATACACCAACCTTATTAAGCTGATCCTTTCGTTTGACTCCTTGGGAACAATCAATGTAATTCTCTCCAGTTTGAGCCCAATTCTCATATTCTGTGTGAACAAAGGGATGCAATCATCTTTGAGAATTAAGCTGAGCTAGTTGCTGCGACAATCAATACCCCAGCCAACATGCCCTGGTGGGCGCTACATGGGTTGTCAATGGGCGAGCTGGGCACAGCTGGGCAGGGGCTCCAGGTGGGCTCTGAAGTGGGCGTGAGATGGGCCTCACATGGGCTAGATTCCCAGCTTACAAAAAGAAATCATATTTTGTCTAAGATATAGTGAACATATTCAATAACTGAGATAGGCCCACCTGGGCTAGCCCAGGTGGGGCCCACTTGGAACCTGTGGCCAAATTTACCTGGGCCCCAGATGGGCTGCCCATGTGGGGCCCACCCAGGGCCCAGCTGGGAATGCTGGCTGGGACAGTCATAATGCTTCTTATATTGTTTTGCACGGGTCTCTTCCCATTTCAGGATTTTCACTGATTAATAAAGACATTTTAAAATAATTCTTACACCATAGTTACAGCGGCGATTGAAGAAGGTGTGGCATTCCCATTTCTATGGTAGCATCAACAGGAACTTCCGTGTTTTTTTGTGGAATGTTTTTCATACAATGAAGCAATTAAAATATTGTTCAAACATACAACAGGCCAGTAAAGGCTAAATGTTTCTCAGGCATCGTCACGTCAATTTTGAATCCTGCTCAACCCTTTCTACTTTGGCAATTTTACAACTCTTCTCATTTCCAGATTTTCAGTCTACCTACAAATGTTCTTATAAATGCTATAGTTACAGCAGAGCTTTGAGGAAAGCGTACTCTTACCATTTCTATGGTAGCATCAACAACAGAGGAGAATTTGGGTGTTTTCTTGTTGTTTTAAATACAATGAAGCGATGAACATATTGCTAAAAATTATATTATCAAAAAATTAAAAAAACATACTTGTATTTAATGCATCGATGTGTCAGTTTTGAGTACGGCCCAACTCTTTTTTATCATAGCAATTTTGAAAAAAATGTCAAAGACAAAAGGAAATCTTGACAATGAATTTCAACCGGAGTTCCCGCAGGTTGTTGTTTGGTGGGGTTTTACACCTTATCAACATCTCCGCTCTGTTTTGAGGTCAATTGTGAGACAACTTTCTATGAATAAATAAAAATAAAATTTTACATACCATGGTTTCAAAATTCTTGAACCAAATAAACGATATATCTGTCAAATGTGTGCCCACCCCAAATTCTGACAATTATTTGAAAAACAAGTTCCGTTCTCTTTTGCTTTGCCGTATTTTGTTAATCGCGTCATTTGAAGAATTCAATGAATTTTTATTCTTTCCATTAATAACAATGATAAAAATGCACACACAAAATTATAGGTAAATGGACTTCGGTAACGCAAAGTGAAGTAAAAGCCAGATTTCAACTGTTTGTAATCGACAAACAGCTACAACCCGAAAATAAGAAACAACAATAAAACCTAAATTACCGATATTGCTCAAACTAAATATTTTAAATTAAATTGGACTAGTGCTGCTCTGTACAGTGAAAACAAGTGTTGACACACTTATCTGTTATGGGCAGGGTAAATATATTAATCACAAAAATCTTTTTTAATGATTTAAGTTTGATCAAATCATGTGACCAATCTTTAAGCGCATGATAAACTCAGGTTCCTTCAAATTAAGGTTGCATAGTCCGATGGTTTTGAATTTGTGATTTATTTCTTAGATAAGTAGATCAGATTGACCACAATAACCTACTATTCATTGTTCTGGAGTAGTTTTGACGAACATTTTCGGAGCAATGTTAATTTTAAAAAACCCGTAGCTTAGATTAAAAAGTGGCTCGTTTTGGAGCAATTTGAACTAAAAGAACACAACATAATTTCGGGAAGCTTGCCAAAATACTTGTAGCTATTGCCATCTCGTGATTTAAGCCCCCTTCACACACGGGCCTTAAATCGCCTCAACTAGTTCGCTTCATCTAAGTCGACTCACAGTGGCCATGTGGACGCGACGCTGAAGCGAATTAGGGCTAAGTTGACTCATCTAGTTCGCCTCAAGTACACCACGTCGCGAGGTGGTTTATATGAAACGAACTAGCCCATCTTGCTTGTGTGGTCGATAGCAGTTTACTTGAGGCGGCTTAAGCACGTCACATGCATGTGCAGTCGAGCGCTGAGTTTGTTGATTTTCCGGTCGATCAAAAGTGCATATTATATAATTTGGTTAGCTGTGCACAGATATTTTTTTCATGATTTATTTTTAGGTTTTCACTGCCCAGCAGAAGTTTTGATCGTTCCAAAACAATACGATTCAGTCGATACGTATCTAGGTCAAACCCACACACTCTCGTGGTGACGTCGACTAACCGAAACTGGCGCTGGTTAGTATGGACGCGCTCATGCGCAGATATCGACTTCCGCCTTAAACCGTCCCAAGTACTGCATGTGTGTACTTGACACACTTTCACGCCTAGTTCGCCTCATCTAGTTTGCCATATCTAGTTCAGCCTAAAGTTGTGTGTGTGAACAGGGCTTAAGAAACTAGTCCTTACGTTCGAGGAATGTCTGTATGTGGTCAAGGTGGACTTTGTAGGAGGACGGGTCGCCCTGAATGAATCGCACTAGAGTTGTCATCAGGTCAGGCTGCGGCCGGATACTGAGACCAGGATTGTGTTGGAGGGGTGTGTCGTCCAGGATCCTCATCGGGTAGTTGGCATCCATCACCAGGTACAGGAAGATGCAGTTGAACACGGTCACCATGAGCACCATGCACACGAACATGCCAACATACAGGCTGAGACAAAAGGCTAGAGGGGAATAACAACAAAAGATTGTTAATGAGTTAAAGGTGCATAGTCCAATTTCTGCAATTTTCTTAGATAAATACATTAGATTGATCATTATAATCTACTTTACTTTAGATTGAAGTAACTTTTAGTTTAAATGGCTAACTTTGGAGATATTTGAAGTAACAACATGGCAAATTAATTTAGGAAAGCCAAATTAATTAAGGAAAGCACGCCAAAACTCTGACACCATAGGCTTTTGCAATAATAGGTCCTATTAGATTTACTCAGTATGCCCTTCTATGTGGCAATAAAGGCTTAATAAGTGACCAGTACCTAAGGTAGATATGCAGAATCAAATCTAGGTGAATGTTTTGGTTTTTGAAATTGTATGCTTCATTGGACTATGCACCTTTAACTTAATTGTATCTCTTAAACCCATACCGACCCAAAGACCCTATAATACTAAGATGGCTCACTCCCTATCTCTCCCATGGTAATGTAAATTTCGCAGTGCCACATTGTGGTGGGTTTGATCAGCCCAAGTGCCTGGTTGGTGTTTCACATGTAAACACATACAATTATATTATACATGAGATAGGTAAGTATCAATACACATCAATATGAAATTGTTATGAACAAATACCCATCATCATCAGCATCATCATCGCCATCATCACACATCTTTCACATTCATATATACATCTATACATATAATATAGCACCTGTTTAACCAAGAGAACAGTCAGCGCACCAAGTGGTGGGTCTGATCATTTTGATTACACAGTATAGGCTGAGTGAGCCGTCTTAGTATTATAGGGTTTTTGACCGACCCTATACTTTCTAGGCCATCATCCATGTGAACCAGATAATCTTTAAAGTTGCATAGTCTGATGAGTTTGAATTTCTGTCATGTTCTGAGATAAATATATTAGGTTGGTCATTAGAATGCACCTTAGTTTAGTTTGAGGTAACTTTTATTTTAAATGGCTAACTAAGTAACTTCGGGGATATTTGAAGTGAAAACATGTCAAATTAATGTTGGCAAACATATCAGAATTTTGACACCATATTACACTTCAGTAGTAACAAGTTCTGTTAAATTGACGTTTAAATTGATTTAAAATAGGCTTAGTATTCTCTTCTAATTTCGATGCAGCAACAAATTTTTAATAACTGCATCAGTATGTAAATTTGATATGTAGGCATAGGGCTAGGATCAAATCTGTGTAAGTCACAGTGTCTTGGTTTCATCGGACTATAGAATTTTAACTTGAAACGATGAAAGCATCCTCAGGCTTGCATGTCACTATCATATGACTATGTCTGTATCATATGAGTATGTCGCTATGTTACAGTATGTAGGTACGCGAAAAACACGCTACTTTCACGCTAATCGCTTGTCCTACGGTGTGTGCGCAGAGCACTGCGCGGTGCACACCTGACTATCTTTTTCCATCTCACTTACAACCTTTACTTTAGGACTACCAGGAATGCACCCATATGGATGATATAGTTCACATATTGCTCCAATGCTATATCCAAAAATATGTCCTGTCCGATTTATAGAAGTGGAAAAAAGAAATTAGTCAAATTTATGTCTGTTAAAGTCACTGGAATACTACCTGAAGGTAAGCTTTGATATTTTTTAAACTAGTTTTTCTTGTTTCTTTATACACTTCTCCATATTCGGATGTAATTTGATGTCAATTGGATCACCGGAACATTGATTTTGAGGGTGGAGAAAAAGGTGTGTCTGGTAAAGTGGTGACAGAGATACTGGATTGACATACCACCCGCGACTCATACAATGTGCATTGGCAGCTGATCTGATGTGTTGTGATATAATATTATCTTAGAGAACTTTGTGATATATTACTGTGTGTAAATCCTATAAATTACAACTGTCAGGTGCTGCCATTCCTTCCCTAGTAAACATAGGGACAGAATATGGTTTGAAAAGGATTTCAGTTGGATGAATGCGAGTACTTTTGGGAGAATTTTCTCCACTCTTGTGATGGATCATGACCACACCTCTCCTTACTTACTCTTTATTATGTAACTCAATCATTAATAAAATAGTGTGAAAATAGATTATTTGTATTGTCCTTTCCTTAAGCTTTCCAATGACAAAGTTTTTGAAAATCGGTTAAGAATTGAGAAAGTTGTGGCATTAAATTGTGGGAAATCCATGAGATGGGTCACAGAATTTAATTGGTTTTCCATTGAAACAATGGACCAAAATTATCCATAAAAAACGCTTTATAAAGTGTCACAACTTCCTTGATAATGGTCACAGGATGATGATTTAGGTATCATTAGAAAGGACTTTGCAATGATATATATTATGTTGTAATCTGTTAACTTTGAAATCTTTTGTCACATAACTACAGTATGTTAGTTTTTGCTACGTCTTATGTGTACTTAGTTAGTTAGTCGTGAGTGTATCCTGCTGATTGATCTGATCAAAGTAAAACATATTGCCACCCTATTTTGTGTATAACAAATTCTTCTATTTTCCCGGTGGTTAACCGTTAGGTTGGAGGGTCATAATATGTTTAACCTGATGTTGTGTTGCTGTTTAGATGCGTTACTGAAGATTGTCAATCATGATACGGCGCATGTACTGTATAGCAGAGACCACAGACAGAGTCAGAGACGGGAAACCCAAAGCAGTGCACTTATTATACTCTATAGTAAATAGGTCAACCAACATGTACCTGTCTTATCATAACTTCTACCTATAACTGATAAGGGCCGTCTTATCGCAAACCAAAACAAGGCTGCGTGTGCAGTTCAATAACACACGCGATCACTCAAGTTAACTTTGTTTTTAAGCAATCAGAACTAAACAATACGACAGGTAGCACACAGGTATGTATAACATACAAAACTAGAGCGGGATTGACACAAATTAGGTCACACTCCCCGGAAAAGTAGAAATGCTGTGAAACATAACCGATTCTTACCACACTGCCGTGGGGGCCGACCACAGATCCGCATATGTTCCTTGTCCCATATTAGTTTACTTTTCTCCTGGACCTCCTTGATGAACGATTTTTGTTTGTGACTTATTCCTCGATACTTGATTCTAGTAGTGATGGTCGCCATGATGGACGGTTTGTGACTGGTTTTGCACCTGGCCGAAAGGGGGCGCGACGGGGCCGCAGGTATGTCGTTTTTTTCGCGGGCACTCTAACCTTAGGGTTCCCATACTGGCCGCTTGGTGGCGACTAAGTGCAGCCATAGCGGTGCCCTCTGTGAACCAAGGGAACAGGCTAACTCAAACCCACTCTCCCGCCAGAAAACTTAGTGGCTTGGTATTATAATGTTATTATATTATCATAATATTATAATATTATAATATTATTAAAATAATAATAAGATATTTATTTCCACATGATCATTAATTCATTGTACATACAATGTTGTAAGTAACGCCAACGACTGTAGAATGGCCAATTCTCGGTTTATTACAAATGACATGCAGTCAATGCAGTCATACCTCTGTGCGACATTTTTCATATACATACATGCACTCAGTTGACATAATTAATGACAATAACATTAGGCAACAGTGGCAACAATAATATCATAACAGAAATGTCTGGGAACTCCCGCCAAGGGATGTGACCACGTCCCACCCAGCCAACTCCCTAGAGGCTATCCAGGGCCATAGCCACCCTCATGTCATTCAATATCCTGTCAGACAATGGTGTAGTGATATATTTTAAAACAGTGTCTGACGCCCAATCCCCCCGATGCTTTATCTCCTCAATGCTCACCCCATGCATTGCCAAGAACGTGCCCCCCCTCTCCGCAGAGACTGGCATGACAAATTCTCAGGGTCAAGGCCGGCCTTCACGGACAGGCACTTGATCGCTGCCTGATTCAATTTATACTCGAGGGGCAGAAATCCGCCACCAGGCGCCGGCACCTGGAATGCCAGATCACCACTTTGTACGTGGGTTTCCGAGAAGTGCTTTCGCACCCAGTACACTGCGCACAAGTCACTATTGCGCAATGCTGCCACCGGAATCAGCAGCTCGTGTTGAGCAAATTGTATGGTCTTAGACTTTTTTACCAAAATAATCATACCCCAATGGTAAAATATACTCACTCATACTCATCCGCTTCTGATTTTGTTAGGCTTAAAAGCCTGTATCAGGTCGATGCATGTCAAAATTTGATTTACTAGGATTAAACGCATCGAGAACCGGATGTATGCAATATTGCAACCCCTCCAATGCTTATCCAGTCTGCCTTTGAAGGCGTTGACGGAAGGCGCTTCTATGCCATGTTCAGGCAGTGTGTTCCAGGCATTTACTATCCTGTTACTGAAGAATAGCTGTCTGACTGGTTTTATTGCTCTTTCCTTCTTCAGCTTGTATCAATGACCTCTAGTTTTACAGTTGGCCAGCTTCAGGTATCTAGCATCAACCGCATATCTTCCAGTGACGTGTTTGAATGCTTCTATTATGTCTCCCCTGGCCCTTCGGTAGTATAAGCTGGGTAGGTTGAGAATCCTGAGACGGTCTTCATATGGTAGTTCTCTTATGGTTGGTGATAACTTTGTAGCACGTCTCTGTACACTCTCGATCATTGACATGTCCTTCTTGAACTTCGGTGTCCAAGCCGTGTTGCCATACCCAAGGTGCGGCCGGATCAGTGATGTGTACAGTGTCTTCACCGTGTCATTGTCTAGATACGTGTATGAGCGGCGTATCATGCCTAGAAGCTTGTTCGCTTTGTTCACCTTTTGTTCACTGTGATATGAGAAGGTGAGTCCGGGGTCCATGTATATGCCAAGATCTTTCTCTAGTTCTGTCACTTGGAGCTGGACTTCTTCTCCATCTTGGTGCATGTAGTAACTGAGATTTTCATTTCTGTTACCCAGGTGCATGACCTTGCACTTCTGTGCATTGAAACATAGTTGCCACAGGTTGGCCCAGTCTTCAAGTGCAGTTAGGTCTTTTTGTAGCGCCTGTTGATCTTCAGGGCTGTTAACCTCCATATACAGCTTTGTATCATCCGCAAACATCTGGATGAATGCATGGATGTCCTCAGGCAAGTCGTTAATGAAACATATGAACAGTAGGGGTCCCAGAACACTTCCTTGCGGAATACCACTCAACACTAATGCTGCCAGGGATTTCACACCATTGATGACTATGTGCTGTATTCTTGCATGAAGGAAATCCTCGATCCAGGTCCATAGTTTTCCAGTAATACCGAAGCTCTTCATCTTCATGAGTAGGTGTTTGTGGGGCACACTGTCAAACGCTTTGGCAAAATCTAAGTACACTGAATCTATGTTGCTGTCATTGTCCAGTGCCATTGTCCAATATGAAGTTAGATCTTAGTAAAACCGACTCCGAATTGGTGAGCTGACTTTTCCGAAGTAGGCCCCGAAACCCCGTTAACAACGCAAACTAGTGTGCCCCACATTATCAGACATGCAGTTTACTTTATGTGCCCCGTAGTCTATCGGGTCCACCCACTCCGATTTTATGAAAAAAATTAAGCCCCCTAAAGCCCCAGTCACACCTACCCGGATCAGGGGCCGGACGAGCCCTGGGCAGTGATCCGGCGTGGTCCGTGCGATCCGGGGTGATTCGTGGCTCATCTGTGGTTGGTCCTTGGTGATCCAGCGTGATCCGGTGTGATCCATGGCTGGTCCGGCCTCGTCCGGGGTCCGCCCCCGATGTTTTAAAATGTTTAAAACATCCGTGGCAGTCTGGGGCATTTTGCAATCCAGGCTCGATCCGGCATCGTCCGGGATGATCTGGGGGTAATCCGGGGGTGGTCTGGATAGTCCGGGGGTGCTCCGGGGGTAGTCCATGTACCGTCCGGGGCCACAGTTTGACCAGGACCAGCCCCGGACTAGCCCTGACTAGCCCCAACATAGACATGGACAACTCCTGGACTGCCTGGATAAGACCTGGACAAGCCGGATCAGTATGGATTAGCCACGGATCACCATGGAGCAAGTCCACTTCAAGTCCGGGAGTACTCCGTGGACACACCGGGTAGTGCGGGGGGTGGTCCGGCTCAGTCCGGGGCGATCCAGCCTCTGGTCCGGCGCTAGTCCGTGGCTCATCCGGGTAGGTGTGACCGCGAGGCAAAAACTAACCAAAATAGCGATTTTATCTGGGGCTGTCCGGGACACTCCGAGCGACTGGTCCGGGGGTGGTCCAGCTCAAAATCCGGGGCTCGTCTGGGTAGGTGTGGCTGGGGCTTTAGGTAATTGCATATCGATGAATATTTCAGCGATCTTGAGAGCCATGTTATGGACACGGCAGCTTGAGATGGTGGGCATGGGGTTGAGGACAAGAGACCTCCGAAGTACTCTATGAATTGAAAGTAATGGCGCAGCTGTGTCGACCGCGTGAGTCTTGAACTTGGCGCATAGTATTGCGCCACCAATGCGTGCGTCTGTGTCTCCAGCTCAGCTAAGCCTGGAATGAAAAACACCTGATGAAACAACTGCCCATAGCACAGCCTTCTAGCAGAGTCAACATCCCCTATGCGGCTTTTACTATTAACTGCCTCCCATCTGCTTAAGGCATCCACAATAGTATTATTTTTGGTAGGCAAATGCACCGAACCAATTGCAATGTTAAATTCACAAGATTTCCAAAACAGACACTTAATCCATGACATGATTATTTTATTAGCACAACAGCCAGTGAACAGCTCTGCGCGAACCGTGGTGTTGTCCGTGACGTGTCCCTCCACAGATGCGACCACCACGCCGTGGCGCTGACC
Organism: Branchipolynoe longqiensis; assembly: GCA_030323885.1. NCBI lineage: Eukaryota > Metazoa > Annelida > Polychaeta > Phyllodocida > Polynoidae > Branchipolynoe > Branchipolynoe longqiensis. The sequence goes on along the minus strand of CM059197.1, from coordinate 73,692,680 downwards.
ACCACCCACATCTCTCTCACATTGATATGAGCGTCGCGACATAAACTATCTGAAGCAGCGAGATGATGGCCCAGGCTAGGCCTGACCAGAGAGTGTGTATATAAATAGATGAGAGGGACAACACCCGCGAAAATCGGTAACACAGGCTACAGTGGCGTTCCTGGCGGTTAGTGTTGAACAAGCTTTGAGTTTGCCGGTACGTGCAGTGCAAAACATTTGTTTTTATTCAAAATTAATAGAAATGCAGAAGCCTAACCTTATCAATTTAATATAATCCTTTTGGTAAACATGTTTTCTATATGTGTTCCAAGCGGTTTGTGTCTAGGTCATGTGGTTTTAGAGATATTTCACTTTTTCTGTATGAAGATTGCTCACCGCCATTGACAATGCCTTGAGTTTGCCGTACGTGTAGTGCAAAACGTGTATTTTATTCAAAATTAATAGAAATCCAGAACTGTAACCTTATAAATTTAATATAATCCTTTCGGTAAACATGTTTTCTATATGTGTACCATGCGATTTGCTTCTAGGTGGTGTAGTTTTAGAGATATTTCACTTTTTCTGTAGCAAGATTGCACACGACCATTGACAATGCCTTGAGTTTGCCCATATGCATAAACTGTTCAACAACCACCACTTGGAGCGCCACAGTCGGCAGTTGTTACACGGTCTAGTATGGGAGTTGTCCCTCTCATCTGTTTATATACACGCTCTCTGGCCTGACCTACTTTTCCCGATCTGAATAAACAAATGCAGCGCACCAGTCGTCCACTTGACACGCTCCGAACCCGCTGCACGAAGCATCAGAGTAAACTGATAACACTGGTGCATGATGCCATAGAACTTTTGCGTATCCGTTAAACCTGTCGATAAATGTTAGCCACCACTCAATTTCCTGCCAAAATTTGTCATTTAGTCAGAATTTATAGAAAGGTTTCTTCAATGTTCTAATGGCATCGTAAAGGCGAGTGCTAAATGACTGTCCCCCGCGTACGACTGTCGAGCAGTGAGCCAGACGGCCTCCTAGCCGCTCCAGCTCCTTCCTGGTTGCTTTATATTTATTCACAGACAGAATCAGCTGCTTTCGTAGTTTAAAGACTTTGTTGGGAGGCAGCCTCAACTGCACCTCAACAGTATCAATTTCAATACCCAGAACACGTGTCACTTGACCAACAGAAAAAGTTTAGAAAAGCACAGCCTGCGCAACAAACTAATTAATATATTCTGACTTCGGCAGCATGATTTGAAGTGTGTCTCAACCATGGCAAAGTCATCGAGATAGTTAGTGACATTCAATACCCCGTCACGGTGGACACACCGTCCGATAAACTCGGACAGCTTGCTGAAGATGTAGGGGCCAGAAGACAGCCCCATACATAACCTGTTATTTACATAGTAATGCGGGCCATCCCCAAAGTCCCATGAAAATCCCTGCTTGGGGGGCGGGGGGGGGGGGTCTGCTGGGTGAATGTAGATAGCCCAATATGCATCGTTAATGTCGACAATAGCAATGTGGTCGAACCTGCAAATATTTTTTAACAGGTCGTCCACACTGCTGTATTTAAATTTACATGAAACTTTGTCTATATGACTATTCACAGAGCTTCCGCTGGGCTTACTGCAATCCACGATACCCCAAAGACTGCCCCCAGATTTGGGAACACAAAAAATGTTGTGCACACACTGCGGCCTATTATTAACTTGACTCACTCCCGCCGATCTCAGCTCGGACTGCAACTTCTCAAAAATAAATTTAATGTAATCAGGCTCACGCGTGGGATCAACTTTAGTGTTATAGTTTTCCTTAAGGGAGGGGTTTACTACCCAAAAACCAAACATCGCCCCATGAAGGACAAATTCCCAGTCCGGATCAGTTTGCCCCTGAAAAAAACATTCACTGAAAACCCGGCACGGTTTCAGCTGGACAGCACTCCCACCCACTATGTGCACACAATTGCACGTTCCACTTATACAACTGCATGGGGGTGACCTCGAAGTTAGCAGTCCTATCACTATCTGCGAACCGGTCCGCTGCGCTAATTGCCAACAAGACCCGGTTCTTCACAACACTCAACCAAGGACAATTAATGTTATGCCATTCTGGGCGTTCTCTGTGGCGGAGTGGTTAAAGTGTGTGACTTTTTTCTAGGTCAGACTCCTAATCTGAGGGTCAGTGGTTCGATTCTCCATGCCCCCAGCTCTGCCAATTTGGATTTCCACCGCTGTGTATAACTTACAGCTTCATCAAAGGCCGGTTGCTCTCATACCATGTCTATGTGGTGTGGGAGGTTAAAAAATCCCTTGGGTCGGTAAAAGTGTAGGCTCGGGCTTTCTATCGACCAGCAGTGGAATGAGGAAGACCAGTCGTCTATGACTGAAATTTCCCCTGCTTAAACAACTAATGGGGGAAAAAAAAAGAAAAAGAAGCTTACCACTGGTAGCACTGCCCCCCCACGCCGCGCATCCAAATACCAACCCCCTCCCGCTCTCCCCGTCCCCACATACGTGGGTGCCGGCCACCACCGCCGCGTGACGGCTGGATTCCATAGGTGCGACAAAATGCAGTTCAATAGGGCGCAATTCACAAGCCAAATCTTCACCAGCAATTGTGCTAGCACTAGGGCGCACAGCATAGCCTATGCTATTAGTACAAACGGCCCCCACATTGGGGCTTTGCTCTACTTCAACATCGACAAGTGAAACATTTGAATCAAGCAAACAAACACCATCAATATCATGCGAAACAATATTAGTACCACTGGCTCCCACACTTGAGCCCTGCCTTATATTACTATCATCACCTGCAAATTAAACATTTGAGACAAGCAAAGCATTATCAGTGTCACTTGAGATAATATTTGGTAAATGCTCAACGGGTACATTATCATCATTTACGGGTACATGCGACACTGTCCGGTCAACAAAGCATTCCGCTGGGCCTAACCGCTGGGCCTGGTTGACCAGCCGGGCAGGCCACCGTGCCTCAGTCCTTCGTGCACTCATCTCGCTTAAGCGAGCAGCTCCCGCACCGCGAGCACCAATGACCAAATGAACATGTTCTTGAGTCCCGTGAGCAGCCGCCCTCCTTATTATGCAGAAAACATGGCTGCTTCCCATCCCTGCTGAACAGCTTGCGATCTCCTCCGCCTGTCTTCGCTACTCCCTCCTTCTTATCACGAAGATATTCAAGCGAATAATATTTCAAGGCCAGCTGCTGGTTACCGCCATTGAAAGCAACAAAGCCCTGCTTTGCCGCCAGCTTCCTGACAGTCACGTCATAGCGAGCATGGGTGCTGTCCTTCCATGTGCCTGCCTTGGACTTTCCTGATATGTAGCCAATATGCCTCACCACATCCAGAACTGACTCTATGGTTAAGTTCTGCTACTCAACGAGCCAGGCACACGTCGCCTCGACCATCTCGTGGGGACTCAACTTTTTTGTGACCTTATGGTCTTCAGTATACCGTTTCAACATCCAGTTACTTCGTTTCCGTCGTTCCTTACTCGGTGTTCGACCATCCGAGGAACTGGACGATGGGTAGTGATGGCATTGGTGTTGCCGGCAGTCCTGTGACCTACTGCGACTGCATGACTTTTGCAAAGAATGCTTGACCCGCAGATTAGCCATATCGTCCACCAACACGGCCCTCTTAGCCAGCATGGCCGTGACTCTCTTCTTTTTCTCCAAACCACAAATTTCCTCCGCTAGCACCTTCTCGCTATTCGAAGCCTCGCTGCCGCTGTCATCTGGCGCCACCTTCTCGCCCTCCGAGGTCTCCTCCTTGACTGCCGCCGGCCCACTCGCCATGGTTTGTGAATGCGTTGCCCTTCTGGTGACAGCTCTACGACACTCATTGTCCGCCGGTCGCTTATGCAAGGCCCCGCAGCTACCGCAAAAGGTCTCGGACATACAACAACAAAAAACAGGGCAGTGCCTTCGGTGCTGGCCAGGCAGACAGTGACGAGCCAGCTTCAGCAAGGCACGCAGGGAGGCCCACCAGTGCCCCAAGTGAATTGAACCCGGACCCACCGGGCGCACCCGGCGGTGGTGCCGACTGGCGGATCCGTCCGGTAACACTGCTCGTGCGAGCCTCTCCAACGAATCGGACCACCTACCTAGCCACATTTATGCTGGCACCTTCTAGCCATACCTACGCATGCATATACTTGAGTATATATACATGGTAATAATAATAATAATAATAATAATAATAATAAGATATTTGTTTCCACATGATCACTCATTGTACATACACGCTTTTATTTATATCAGTAATGTTTCACACGAAAAATGAAAAAACAGAAGTACAATACTTACTGGTGGTTTCCCCAGTTAAAAATAATACATATACATTGCTATTCACCACGGCCGATATCGATTAATCACCTCTGATCATCCCAACCATTTCATGCGCAGATCATACAAACTCAGGTTGCATAAACGAATGCGCTTTGGGTGGGAAAAATGGTGGATTAATCAAAACTTGTTTTTTTTAAATAACCAATATACAGTCTACTCTGTCTATAACGGACACCCATGGGACTGAAGCAAGATGCTGTTATAGAGAGAGATCTGTTATAGGAAGAGACTGACTGACGGAATTGGTTGAAACCAATGTTTTTCGTTTATACTTTTATACTTATACTTTTATGTTTAGACTTGAGGTGGCGACATAGGCTTGTCACCTCCAGAGGTGGCAACCAGAGGGAGTGACAGGAGAGGTCACACCTACAGCACGTCGGTATTGACGGAGAATATTGATCAAATAGGTGAGAAAAAAACGGTTCGTTGTCCGCATAAGACAGTTGTCCGTTAGACACAGAGGCAATGCTATTAAATTAAAGGGTGCCGTGACGGGACCAGCACTTTTTGGCATTATTGACAGAGCTTTGTTATTGACAGAGTAGACTGTAACTACAACAAGATAGCATTTACAGTATTTTATGATTGCATAGTTTGCATAAATATGTCCATTTAATTAATCTGTGTGGTCATACTTATTATTTTTTTAAACTATCTAAACAGCAAAACATGTGGGACTTGCACATGTAGGGCCTACTGGACATGCAGCAGTACAGGCTGACACCACATGTCAGGTGCCAGCACAAATGTGATGTCATTGCTCCTGGTGCCCCAGCCAAGACGTGAGGTATTGGAGTCGGATCATTTTGCACACGGCCGATGTTTTTAGGTACACATCAAAGTGTTCTATTTGAAATTCTGACGACCAGCTTGATTCAAATAATTGATGTCGGCCCATGGTAGTTATGCTCATTTCTACACTAGGTGGTGCATGGCATGTTCCAGTACCTTGATACCTTGATACCAGATGTACGAAATGTTGAAGGCATAATTGCCTGTTGGTATTTCGGTCTCTATTCTGTAATACTTGAAAAGTCAGTCACAAAGTTTTATATTGCTCGTTTTTCCTAAATCGGTCTATTCTAGCTTTAAAACAGTTCAGGGTAGGGCTTGAGATGACATTATCAGGTAGTGAGTTCCAGTCAGTTATTATTCTTTGGCTGAAGAAGTGCTTCCGAAGTTCCAGGTTGCATCTGTTTTTGTAGAGCTTGTGTTCATGACCTCTTGTGTGAATGGTGGTTTCAGGTTGCTGGGGAAAGAATATGTGGGGGTCTATGCGGTCAATTCCCTTTACAATTTTGAACACTTGTATCATGTCACCACGTCTTCTGCGATACAATAGTGATGGGAGCTTCAGTGAGACTAATCTTTCCTCATATGGCACATTCCTCAAGTTGGGGATTAGCTTTGTGGCTCTTCGCTGAATCTTTTCGATTTCGTTGGTGTCCAGTTTGTAGCGCGTGACCAAATGACATTGCCATACTCAAGGTGAGGACGTACCATAGCTGTGTACAGATGCGGGAGGGTACTTTCATCCAGACATGTGAAGGTAGCTCTTATGAGGCCAAGCATCCTGGAAGCCTTATTAATAGCTGCAGCTATGTGTTTGTGGAACTTGAGTTCACTGTCAATAATAATGCCAAGGTCCTTCTCTTCATTCTCCGCCTGTAAAGTGGTGTTGCTCAATTTGTAGAGTCGTTTGTATAGTACCATCTTGTGCTGCCCCTAGTGACCCAATGTAGGGTTTATGGGGGGGGGGGGGTATAATTAGGCAGTCGCTAGCTCACTTAGACGAGTGACCCAGTTTAGGCTTGCACTGTGGTACCGGTACACATTTTAGGGCCCTCTAACCAGAGCCTAGTTCTATTAATAGTAGGCCTATTACTCTCCAGACACACCTGTGACGGTTAGCCAGCTTGGATTACACTTGGCACCAACTATGGCGCCCCCTGTTGTATACCAAGAAAACTATGGCATAGCCCGATGGTTTTGAGTTTCTGTCACCTTTTTGGATAAATATAGTTTTGCCTTACCTCAGTTTGAAGTAACTTTCATTAAATTGTCTCAGGGTTCCCTAAGTTCTATAATACATGATTAATGAGTACACCAACCAGTATCTAAACTGGATATGTAAAATAAAATCTAGACAATTGCTTCGGTTCCGAAAATGTTATGCTTTTATCGGACTATGCAGCTTCAATCAAAGAGGGTAACAGTTAAGGGGCTGTCACATTAGGGTTTTTTGCGGGAGCGTATGGCGGCGTAGACGCGTTACGTCATATACGTCGGCATACGCTGTATACGCTACTCATACGCTACGCATACGCTACTCATACGCTGCCAGATGCCGCCAGATGCCGGCTTATGAGGCATACGCCACCATCAATCAATCAATCAATAGTTCCATCCTCTAGTCGAGGGTTGGATGCAATGGTTCTCCACTTGTCCCGATGTTGTGCTGTTCTGATAGACTGTGAATAATTCAAGCCTGTCCACTGTGAAATATTTGTAAACCATGATGTTCTTGGTCTCCCTCTCCCTCTGCTGCCATTCACCTTCCCTTCCAACAATGTACGGTATATTGAACTCTGACGAATGATGTGGCCAAAATAAATAAGTTTCTTTGTCTGTATAGTGGCAAACAAGCTTTTCTTATTTTTAATTTTTCTGAGAACTTCTTTGTTGGTGATCTTCTTTGTCCATGATATTTTCATCATCCTTCGATAAGTCCACATCTCAAATGCTGCTAAACGTTTGTACATTTTCTTAGAGATTGTCCATGTCTCTGCCCCATACATTAGAGTAGACCACACATAACACTGAAGAATACGCTTCCTTGTTTGTATTAATATCTTACTTGATGTTAACACTCTATACATTTTGGAGAATGTTGTTCGGGCTATTGTTATCCTTCTTTTAATTTCTTCCTCACATCTCCCATCATTTGTAATCTTTTGTCCGAGATATATGAATTCGGATACTTGTTCTATGTTTGTGCCATCTATGGTTATATTGACATTTGGTTTATCTGTCTTTTTACTTATAACCATTGTTTTGGTCTTCCTGGCATTCATCTTCATGTTGAATAGTATTCCAGCTTTATTGATTCTATTCACTATATCTTGTAGGTTTTTCTCACTGTCTGCTAGTATTACACTGTCATCGGCATATCTAAGATTGTTGACGTTCATGCCACCTATTGTCACTCCCTTGCAATCTTCAATGTGTCTGAAAATCATCTCTGCTTTCATAAATCCGTCCGTCCACATTTTTTTGTGCATGCTAAAAAAATCTCGACCTATGAGAGCGTATGGCCCATACGCTACTCATACGCCGACATACACTCCTCATACGCCGGCATACGCTCCTCGTACGCTAGGGGTACGCCGGCATAGGTTTTTCATACGCTCAAATTGTGTCACCGGCGTATCTCTAGCGTATCTCTACCGTATGTAGCGTACGCATAACCTACGAGTTACGTATGGGAGCATACTCCTAGCGTATGCACAGCGTGTGCACAGTGTATGCACGCTACTCATATGCGCATACGCTATGCGTACGCTACTCGTACGCTACTCATACGCTACTCGTACGCTCCATATGCCAATCAAAACTGTCAAAAAATGTCACAGCACGCTCCCACACGCACCTCGTACGCTCCTCATAGGTTCCACATACGCTCAAAACCAGCCAAAAGGTCACCAAATGTCATCATAGGCCGGCACGCGCAGGACCTACGAAGGTTTTCAATACACTCCCGCCATACGCTGTAATGTGACAGGGCCTTAACAGGAAAGCAACAACCTACAGGCTAAGAATAAGTAATTGGCGTATCGCCAACACTGTGGAGAGAACACAACACAAAGAACCGAGGCAAAGAGACATACATTTATTTATTATACCTCTAACGCCGAATGGCGTCGTTTTCGGTAATTCAATTGAATTTGAAATGAATATGACATTTTGGGACGTGGTGGGGTTGTTTGTTTGGGGTTTTATGTCCTGGCATATGGCGACGTATGGCGGCGGCGTATGTGTAAAGGGGCTGTCACATTAGGGTTATTTGCGGGAGCGTACGGCGGCGTAGGTGCTTTACGTCATATACGTCGGCATACGCCGGCATATGCTGCCATATGCTACACGTACGCTCCGCATATGCTGTCATGTGCCGGCATATGCCGGCCTATGCGGCTGTACGCCACCATACGCTTTCTCCCATCCGTCCGTCCAAATTTTTTTGTGCATGCTAAAAAAATCTCGACCTACGGGGGCGTATGGTTCTTACGCTACTCATACGCTTCGCATACGCCGGCATACACTCCTCGTATGCTGGGGGTACGCTGGCGTACACTAGGGGTATGCCGGCATATGCTACTCGTACGCTACTTGTACGCTCAACTTGCATCACGGGCGTATCTCAGGCGTATCTCGGGCGTATGCAGCGTACGCAGAACCTACGAGTTTCGTATGAGAGCGTATTTGTAGCATATGAAAAGCGTATTCGTAGCGTATGGCGGCGAATGCCCGACCTATGGTCTCGGTATATAAAGGCAACCCACGCCATTCCTTCGGTCATTCCTGCTCTGCTGCTCATACAGGATGGATGCCCAGGCACTGCAAGTACAGTTCCAGCTTTTCTACATAGTTGCCCTTTATCACCATGAGCTTACTCTATACCTCATGGTTCTTCTGGCATCCCGTATCGAGAGACGAAGGAGGAGGGAGCGGCGGCGACGATCAGTGTGGGTCAGACCCTGGATTGGGAGGCGGCCACAGTTTGGCTTGTTCGACAAGCTGATGGTCGAGCTCCGCATCGAGGACACCGCGTCGTTTGTGAACTTCATGCGGCTGCCTCCCTAGTTGTTTGACGAGATTGTGGCGCGAGTGACATGGAGGATCGCCAAAATACGGACCACATTCAGGGGGTCGCTCGAGCCGGTGCTGAAAATAGCACTTACTCTGCGGCACCTGGCATCTGGCACAAAATACTCCTCCATGAAGTTCGGGTGGAGGGTGCCCCACAACACACAGTCGCTGATAGTGCGTGAAGTCTGTAAGGCCATCGTCGACGAGTACATGGCCGAGGTCATGACATGTCCGACGACTCCAGAAGGGTGGCGTGCAGTCGCGGACCTCTTTTCAGATCGGTGGAACTTCCCCCATACCTGTGGCGCTCTGGATGGGAAGCACATCGCCTGCAGGTGCCCTCCAAAGAGTTGGTCGCTCTACTACAACTACGAGGGCTTTTTCTCCATGGTCCTGTTGGCGCTTGTAGATGCAGATTACAAATTTATCTGGGCAGATATTGGCGGTTTGGGCTCCGCGTCCGATGCCCAGATTTACAACGCCTCCGAGCTGAAGGCGGGCACAGAAGGTGGTACCATCGGCTTTCCGAACCCTGAACCGCTCGTCCACGGCCAGAAGGATGTGCCGTATTTTCTGATCGGTGATGATGCCTTTGCCCTGCGGCCGACCATGATGAAGCCGTACGGCAAGAGGGGCTTGACCAATGATGAGCGACTCTTCAACTACCGGCTTTCCCGAGCTAGGAGAGTGGTGGAGAATGCCTTTGGCATTCTAGCCAACCGCTTCCAAGTGCTGCTGACGACTATGCAGCACCACCCCTCCAACGTGAAGATCATCGTCAAGGCATGCATTGTTCTGCACAACCTCATGAGGACACGCTACCCAGCGCTACAGAACATGCAGCTGGATCGTCCCGAGACAGCCAACAACAACTTTGTGCCTGGAGGTTGGCGAGAGGGCCACAACCTTCCTGACATTAACGTTGTACCTGTTAACCCCAACACCGCGTCCAAGCTAGGAAAGGAACAGCGCAATCTAATTAAAGACTGGGTCGTCTCACCCGCCGGAGCACTGTCATGGCAAGACAGGATGATCTGACAAAACATTTTATCAGTCTGTATGCGCTGTGTCTGTCTACTGTTTTTGCAAACATGTCTGTGATGTTGTGACATGTCTCCTGTTATATGAGATGCTAATATGTTTATATGTCTAGTATAAAATAAACGATATCATTTTATAGATATGAAAACACAATTTTACATGTCTGTTACGTTCTTTCGCTCCCTAATTTAAAGTCATCTAGTTAATGTAATTGTAATGAATCTCCTCTCTTTTTACATGAATTAATCTTTTACATACATACTAAGAACACAGGGAAAAATAGAGTGACACAGAGACAGAAAGGGGGAGACGAGTTAGAGGGAGGGAGGGAGGGGAGGGAGGGAGGAAGAGAGATAGAGAGAGGGAGGAAGAGAGATAGAGAGAGGGAGGAAGAGAGATAGAGAGAGGAAGAGAGAGGGAAGAGAGAGAGAAGGAGGAAAGGGAGAAGGGGAAGGAGATAGGGGAGGGAGGGGAGGGAGGAGATGGAGGGAGGGAGGGGATAGAGGGAGGGAGGAGATGGAGGGAGGGAGGGGATAGAGGGAGGGAGGGGATAGAGGGAGGGAGGAGATGGAGGGAGGGAGGGGATGGAGGGAGGAAGGGAGGGAAGAAGAGAGGGAGGAAGAGAGATAGAGAGAGGGAGGAAGAGAGATAGAGAGAGGGAGGAAGAGAGAGAGAGAGAGATAGAGAGGGAGGAAGAGAGATAGAGAGAGGGAGGAAGAGAGATAGAGAGAGGGAGGAAGAGAGATAGAGAGAGAGGAAGAGAGATAGAGAGAAGGAGGAAAGGGAGAAAGGGGAAGGAGAAACATTATTATAAATATTTTAAATTTAAAGTTTTTATTTATGTTTTAATTTTAATTTTAATGTTAATTGTACTTTAATATATAACAATTAAATGATGGCATGCCTTTACTGAACACGGACACAAAAATTAAAAGTGACAGTATATTTATTTATTTAAACATCTTGACATATAAATGTACAAACAATATATAAACATACAATATATATACATATATACATACAAATGTACAAAGATAAATAAAAACTAAGACTACATATATACATATATACACATATTACAATCACTTCTCTCCCTTGCCGTTGGCATCAGCTGGCGACTGTGTGGCTGACGACGAGGCGAATAAGTCCAAATTGGACCCCAACATGCCAGATATCCCGGATAACCCCGACAAGTTCAAGAGTCCCTCCGGGCTGGCCGACTCAGACAAGTTCACTTGGGGGTCGCCGCGTGTCGGAGTCACGATGTCTGCGGCAGCGCAAGTCCCTGGCCATGCCGGACCCACAGTGGGCGGAGCACCCCCGCGCACCACAACTACAGGAGAGCCCCTCGTGTGCGCCACCATTCCTAATGTCCGTACTTGTGCGGTGTGCGGTGGTGACGGCCGTACCACCAGCGGAGCTGCGGTGGCCTCGTGACCCACGGAGGTTGGAGGCAGAGGCTGAGGCGGAAGACTTGGCAGAGGCGGGTGTGGCTGTGGCTGATGATGAATGTCCCATATAGCGCTCCACATACTCGTGTGTCTGCGAAGCCCATGGTGATGCCGGTGGTGGCTGGTGAGTCCACTGGTGGGGTTGAGGCTGGTATGCCTCACTTGCAGACACACGAGCAGGTGCAGGAGCAGGTGGTGCAGGAGCAGGTGCAGGAGCAGCCACACGAACCACCGGTGCCACGAATGTTCCTTCCTCCTCCTCCAGATGGTGCGACACCATGCGGTTGAGTGCACCGCAAATGGACACAAACCGCTCCTCTGGCATCGTGAGGATCATGTCCCGCACATAGTTGGCGAATGCCACTCGCTTCGTCACCGTCGGTGGAGGTGGAGGAGGAGGCGGCTGCATCACCTTGAGGATGTCGGCAGACTCATCGAACCTCTTGTGGATGGCAGCGAGGAGGTTGTTGTCGACTGGGGCAGATCGCTTCCCTCTCCCCTTTCCCCGCTCTTGGGATGTAGCGGGAGGAGTGGGTGGAAGATCCTCGTCCATCGCCACCTCCACATCGGTCCCGACATTCTCCTCCACGCTGAGATCGAGCTGCGGAGCCGCGACAGGAGTGGCCAACTGCAAGACAAAATCATAAAATAACATAAGTAACATGAATGCAAATCGATATTTCGACAAAAGACACGACAAGTCAACAGTAAATCAAAAATATATAAAGCAAAAATAATTAACGTTAAATGCAAACATGGATTTATAACGATTATATCACGATACATCTATTGTCAATATCTCGATTTAAGAACAACTACACAACAACTCAACATTAAAGAAATAAATAACATTTAACAAATAACTAGAATATTTACATAAATACAACAAAAGCATAACATAACAAACTTAGAATACGAGCGGTTTTACGAGAATACTAACGGCCGCACTTGTCAGAACGATAAAAGATTATGTACTTACACTCCTGCAGGGCTCCGGTCGGTGACGGACGACGGACCGCAGGAACCCGAACTTGCGCAGGATCCACTGCTCCCGCTCAGTCAGGTCAGCGGCTCCGTCCCCGCTCTTTTTCTTGTGGAGCCGCGTGTTCGTGTCCCTGAGCGACTTGAACCACTTCTGGAGATGGACTGTTGTGGTCCCCAGAAGTGTTGCCTGGTCCTCCCACATCTTGGCCTTTCTGTCTGAGCGGCGGTAATCCGTGAGCTTCATGTTCCACATGATGGGGTTCTCCTGGAGGAATTCCAACATTTGAAGACCGACAGAGAACAGTCGCTCTTCTTGGCCCTCCGTCTCTTTGACGCGCAGATGCCACCGGTGCTGGTGGAGGCGTTGGAGGCGGTGGTGGCGGCGGAGGCAGCGGACGATGCCTGTGAGCTGCTCGAGAGGCAGGATATGGCAAGCTGGAGCGGGGACGGCAGCGTTGCGTCGTCGACCTCTCCACTTCCATCTCCAGCTCCTCCAGTGGATAGTGGTGTTCCGGAGAGTGGTGTTCTGGAGAGTAGTGTTCTGGAGAGTAGTGTTCTGGAGAGTGGTGTTCTGGAGAGTGGTGTTCTGGAGAGTGGTGTGGAGAGTGGCGAGGTGGCGAGGCAGGTGAGGAGGCTGGTGATGGAGAGCATTGTAAAGTCTGCCTCTTTCTGCCTCTCCCACGGCCTAGTCCTCCTCCTGTAGTTACAGCAGCTCTGAAGGCTGGTGTAGTAGCAGTAGTACTGGTAGTAGTAGTAGCAGTAGCAGAAGCAGCAGCAGCAGCAGCAGCAGTGGTGCTCCTCTTAGCAGACATGGGGCGTAATCGATTAACACGACCCGGGCGACTTGGGTCACCCGAGTCGTCTGAATTTCAAATCGAACACCGCGAGTGGAGTCGACAAAAACACGTGCCGTGTGCAAAACGACCCGACACCAGTAACCCACCTCTTGGCTGGGGTTTGCTAGGAACGATGACATCACACCTGAGCTGGTACCTGTAGCTACCACTACAAGTCCTATTTGTTGTTTTAATGCTTTTTTTAAATAACGCAGATTGTCAGCTTATACGATCCTAAAATACTTTAAATCCTATTTTGCTGTACTTATATTGGTTATTAAAACAAATAATTAGGTTTTAGATTAAGCCACCATTTTTTTCACCCCGAGCGTGCAGAAGCTTATTCGGTTATTCGACCCGAGTCTGCAGGATGTGCGCATGCGCCAAAAAGTGGCTCGGGTGACCAGAGTCGATTAATCGATTACGCCCATGGTGGCAGAGTGAGGGGAGCCTGTTGCTCCAGGCTATATATACCCAGGAGCCACCAAGCGGCGGACCGCGGAGAGATAACATAGGTCGCGCATAGGTTTCGCATACGCTCCTCATACGCTCCTAAAATATTCATACGCTCCTCATACGCTCCTCATACACTCCACATGCCAATCAAAACCGTCAAAAAATGTCGCAGCACGCTCCCATACGCTCCTCATACGCAGCACGCTCCCATACGCTCCTCATATGCTCCTCATAGGTCCCGCATATGCTCAAACCCACCCGAAAGTTCACCGAAGGTCATCATAGGCCGGCACCCGCACGACTTACGTAGGTTTTCAATACGCTCCCGCCATACACTGTAATTTGACAGGGCCTTAACCTGGCGCAATAATTTGAAAAACGTTATAGGTCGAGATAAGCCAACCTTTTTGCACTGCGAGGGGTCGCGGCGGCTTTATAAGCATATTCGAAACCTATACGGAACCTATATGGAACCTATCGCTGGCCTATGGCGGCGTATTCTCAAGCGTAAGACGACCTATGCGCGGCGTACTGTGATGTGGTTTGACGGTTGTGATTGGCAAGTCCAGCTTATGAGTAACCTATGCCAACCTATGGCCAACCTATGCCTAGTGTATCAACTTATGAGTAGTGTATGCACAACCTATGGGTAACCTATGCATAACCTATGCGCAGCATATGCAAAGCGTGGACTGACATATATTTGCCATTTGTTCACGTGGTCGGTCGCCGCCAGGGTATAAATACCCAGGAGAATTTGGTTTCTCCACACTCTACCACCATGCCACCAAAGAAGAATGCCACAGCTGCTGCTGCTACTACACCAGCCTCCAGAGCTGCTCTCACTGGAGGAGGACTAGGGCGTGGGAGAGGCAGGAAGAGGCAGACTATGCCTACTTCACCCTCTACACCATCACCAGCCTCCTCACCTGCCTTCTCACCTCACCACTCTCCACAACACCACTCTCCACGACACTACTCTCCAGAACACCACTCTCCAGAACACCACTCTCGAGAACACCACTCTGCACTGGAAGAGATCGAGATGGAAGTGGAGACCCAGACGATGCGCCAGTGGAGGCCCCGCTCCAGCTCTCCATCTCCTGCTTCTCAGGGCAGCTCACGGGCTTCGTTCGTCACCTCCACCGCCTCCGCCTCAGCATCCACCAGCACCTCCGGCCTCTCCTCTGCCAAGAGAAGGAGGGCAAAGAAGAGCGACTGTTCTCTGATGCTCTTCGAGGAGGACCAGATGCTCGACTTCCTGCAGGAGAATCCTGTCATCTGGAATTTCAAGATGGCAGACTACTGCCACTCGGACAGGAATGGGAAGATGTGGGAGGACCAGGCGATGCTGTTGGGGAGGACATCCGTCCATCTCCAGAAATGGTTCAAGTCACTCCGGGACACCAACACGCACCTCCATGAAAAAAAGAGCGGGGACGGACCACCAGAACTGACTGAGAGGGAGCTGTGGATCATGCAGAAGTTCGGTTTCCTGCGGCCCATCGTCCGTCACTGCCCGGAGCCCTGCAGAACTGTAAGTACATAATCTTTTATCCTTCTGACTAGTGTGGGCATTAGGATTCACGTAAAACCCCAAATATTCTGGAGAAGTCGAAAAACCTATATGTTATTTACGTAATTAATCTTGCTAAATCACGTTAATTGTTTAATTTATATATTTTTTGTTCTTCTTTATTGTTGACTGTTGTGTTATTATCATTATTTTGAGAAGTCGACAATCGATATATGGTATTTACGTAATGAATCTTGATGGATCAATTTAATCATTTATCGTTAAATATTTGTGCTTTATTGTTGACTTGTGTTGTTATTTACGTCTTTTGTGATACATTGATTTGCATGCATGTTACTTATGTTATTTTTTTATTGTGTCTTGCAGGTGGCCGCTGCCATAGAGGCTGTGCGGCGCGATGTCGGCATCGAGGAGAATGTTGGCACGGATCTGGACATGCGGATGGAGGAGGACCTTACCGCCACTCCTCCCACTCCAGTCCGAGAGCGGGGAAAGGGGAAGGGGAAGCGCTCAGCCCCAGACGACGCAAACCTCCTCGCTGCCATCCAGAAGAGGTTCGACGAGTCTGGGGACATGCTCAAGGGTCATGCAGCCGCCTCCTGCCCCGGCGATGATGCAGCGCGCCACCTTTGCCAACTATGTCCGCGACATGCTCATGACGATGCCGGAGGAGCGGTTTGTGGAGACACGGGCGGCGATCAACCGGATCTTGTCACAGGGGTTGGAGGCAGATTGCCAAAGGCAACAAGGCCTTCAGGCTCCTGTGGCTGCGGTGGCTCCTGTAGCTGCGGCGGCTCCTGTGGCTGCACTGGCTCCTGTGACTGCACATTTTCAGCCTCAGTCTCGGCTTCAGCATCAGCCTCAGCCTCAGCATCAGCCTCAGCCTCAGCATCAGCCTCAGCCTCAACCTCTGACCGTACAGTCGCTCCACATCCGTCATGAGCCGCTCCCACCTCAGCCTCAGTTGGTGCCACGGTTGTCTGTGGCAATGGCGCAGTCACCTGCTGCACTACTGACACTCGGCATGGCGGGCCACACCAGGGCCCCTCCAGGACTCGTTGCCCGCCCAGGTGGTGCGGCCAACATCGGTGTGGGCTGGCCGCTGACTTCTGGTGCCGTGGCGAGTTCAACTCCGACATGAGTCACCCCCGCCACAGGAACTTTGTCGGAGTCGGCCAGCCTGACGTCCGACAGACTATTGAACTTGTCGGGGCTGTTGGGGATCTCTGGAGTGTTGTCACCAAGTGGGGCGGGCTCCAACAGGATGACAGAAAAGTGATTGTAAATAGTTGTAAATATGTGTATATGTGTAGATATCTAGCTATGTAGTCATAGTTTGTATTTTTAAATCTTATGTTGTATTGCTTACCTTTGTATGTTTGTATGTATATATCTATATATGTGTCAAGATGTGTAAATAAAAAATATTTAAACTAGAATCTTTGTGTCCGCATTCAATCATGGCATGCCATAATGTAATTGTTATAAATTAAAGTACAATTAAAGCAAAATTGCAAATAAAGAATAATTATTATTAATATTAATATTAAGGACACAAGTCCCTACCCTCTCTTCCCCTTTCTCCCCCCCCCTATCTTTCCCTCTCTGTTCCCCTCTCTGTTCCCCTCTTTTCCTCTCCCTCTCTTTCCCCCTCTCTTCCTCTATCCCTCTCTCTCCCCCTTTCTCTCCCCATTTCTGTCCCTGTCTCTTTCTCTCACCCTCTCTTTCCCTGTGTTCTTAGTATGTACGTAAAAACAATGGTTATGCTTTCAAAAGTTTAATTCTTATAAAAAGAGAGCAAATTCATTACAAGTAGTGTTAACTAGATTACTTTAATTGTGTTTTGATATCTAAAAATGGATATGGTTTATTTGAACCATTAGACATATAAACATATTACCATCACATAACAGTAGACATGTCACAAAATAACGGACATGTGAAATAAGCGATAACTGTACAGTGTAAAAGAAAAGCATGTAAGTTTTGATAACAGTAAACATACACTGTGCATACAGACAGATACAATGTTTTGGTACATCAGATCATGCTGTCTTGCCATGATAGTGCTCTGGTGGGAGAGATGACCCAGTCTTTAATTAGATCGCGCTGCTCCTTTCCTAGCTTGGAGGCGGTGTTGGGGCTAGGTTGAATGACTCTCTCTGGCAGGATTTGCCCCTCTCGCCACGCTCCGGGGACGAAGTTGTTGATCCCAGTCTCGGGACGATCCAGCTCCAGGTTCGGCAGCACTGGGTGGCGCATCCTCATGAGGGCACCGGCAGCCGATGTGCTTCCCATCCAGAGCGGCACAGGTATGGAGGAAGTTCCACTTCTGTAGGAATTGGTCCGCGATGGCATGCCATCCTTGTGGAGTGGTCGGACATGTCATCACCTCCTCCAGGTACTCGTCGACGATGGCCTGACAGAGTTCACGCACTATGAGCGACTGTGTGTTGTGGGGGACCCTCCACCCAAACTTCATGGACGAGTATTTGTTCCCAGATGCCACGTGCCGCAGAGTAAGGGCGATCTTCAGCGCAGGCTCAAGCGGCACCCGGAATGTGGTGCGTTTTCTTTTTATCTTCGGTCCTACTCTCGCCACAATCTCGTTGAACAACTGCGCATGCATCCGCATGAAGTTCACGAACGATGCAGTGTCCTTGCTGCGGTGCTCGACCATAAGCTTCTTGTACAAGTCAAACTGTGGCCGCCTCCCAATCCAGGGTCTGACCCACATTGTCCGCCGCTGCCTCCTCCTTCTCCTCTTTAGACGGGCTTCCAGAAGAACCATGAGGTAGAGACTTAGCTCATGCTGATAAAGGGCAATTGTGTACTGATGCTGGAACTGCAGATGGATTGCCTGGACATACATCCTGTCTGAGCAGCGGTGCAGGAGTGACAGAAGAAGCCTTGTGGCGCCTTTATATACCGAGACCATAGGTTGGGCATACACTTTGTATATGCTAGGAGTATGCTAGGAGTACGCCAGGAGTACGCTTGAACACGTTACACGTAATCCATGGGTACGCTAAATATGCTAGAGATACGCCGAGGGCACCGGTGCAACGTATGCCTAACCGATGCCGGCGTAACCCTAACCTACGCCTAACCTGTGCTGGCATACATCTAGCGTATGTCAAGCATATGAGCAACCTATGAGACATACGCCGGCATAGGTCGGAAATTTTGAACATGCACAACAAATTTTCGGCGGCTCGACATACGCCGACCTATGCCGAGCGTATACGACCTATGCGTAACCTATGCGTAACCTATGACGGCGTATCAGTCGAAAACCGCATACGCCGGCATATGCTACCGCCATAGGTCATAGTGTGACAGGCCCTTTCGTAATGCTGAGCACAAGGCCAGGTAGTGACAAGTATCAATTTTGTAAATCATTGGTTTGACTCAGCTTGGTTTTCAAACTCCTGGCCTTCTGCACGAGAAGCCCACCATCTAAAGGGGCTGTCACATTACGACGCATCACGCCAAAGTAGGCCAACGCATGTGATTTTTGGCCGCTACGTCGGGATACGTCTTATGCGTTACGCATGCGTTAGGCGCTCGTTGGTATAGGTCAACATTTGTCAAGATACAGTGTCGCGCGTCAGGGGGTCGGCAAAGCTTTGTGCATGCACAAAACTTTCGACATACGACAACGTTTAACAACATGTGGGTTTTACGTTGGCCGTATGTTATGTATATGTTAGGTGTACATCAATGTATGTTAGACAAATGTTGTTTACTATGTTGCACGACGTTAAAGGCAGTGGGAACATACAGTCCGCGTACTGACAACATATGGATAACGTATGTCTAATATATGTCTACTCTAATGTACGTTTAGCGTTTCTCCAGCATGTCTTGATGTATGTAATGTATGAAGCGTAGTTCTGGTGATCGAATAACGTATATAACATTCATCAGCATTCTGCGAACATACCATGAGCGTAATTTGAGCATTTTTTGCTGGGAGGTACGTTAGCCATATGCTATATATATACGGTATGTATACATCCAACTTTGCCCTCCATGCCAAAAAGTTTGACGCTTCTCGACATAAAAAAGTGATCTTACGCGTTGGCCGTGTTCTTGCGAGATGCGTAATGTGACAGGGCCTTTAGTTCTGACCAGGGTGTACCAGGGCCGCGTTCAGGGTCCGTCTCGGAGGCGCCGCGAAGACGTCTCGGCGATGCTTTTTGGCCTATTTGTACTCAGAGTGCGTCTCAGAGACGCCTCCCTTTTCAGACTGGAGATGAAAAGAGCCTTGAAAATATCCGCCGTATCCAGCGGTTTCAGCCAATCACAGACAGCTTTTCCATTGCAAATGGCCGCCGCCTAAGGGGGCGGCCATTTTCGAGACAACAAACTGCTTTTGTCGTTCAGACTAGTGTGACGTCAGTGGCATCTCCGAGGCGCCTCCGAGACGGTCCCGGAACGCGGCCCAGAGTAAAAGAGTGGGCAGCTGGAGAGTAGTTCAGCTAATTCACACCTGCTGGCGCCACTGTCCTTCTGTTGTCCATATTCTCGATGTCGGACATCCGGGCACTTTTCGGGTTCACGGCGCGCAAAGGGTAAAACAAATGCCACTCTCATAGAAACAACATTAGAACTACCCTATCTATCACAGTGATTTCTGCTTTTTGGTGCTTTGAAAGCAAATTTCTCTTGTTTCTATTAAATAGTTCAGATCTTTCTCTATAATTTCATATTCAGCTTTTTTTTTATCAGCCAATTGGAAGTTCTTGAATTTATTTGGCGAAAATAGTTTTTGAGGCCATGATCTGGTAAGGCTAACACTGGCACTGACACTCAGAATATCCCAACTTTCACTATTATCTCTGTTTTTAATACTTTCAGAGAAAATTGCTCTTAGGTTAAATTAAATACCTCAGATCTTCCTCTTCAATCGCGCATTGAGATATTTTTAATCGATTCGATGAAAGATTTTTAATTTATTTTACAAAAATAAATGCTCCCCATAGACATAGCATTGCCACAGCACACATCACGGCGTATTTTACCCTTCGTGGGCTAGTTTTCGGGGTTGTGACGTCATGCCGACATCGAGACCGTTTTTTTTCGTCATGTATTATTAACGATGGTACCTAAATTTGAGCAACTGTCCATTATCGTGATTACACACAGTTCATTATTAACACAAAAATTATACGACGCTAGTTAGCCTAGTACTAGTAGTACTGAAGACAGTGAAGTACTGACGTTCTATATAAATAACATAATTAGATCGTAGCAGATTTAGTGGTGATTCATTTTATGTTATTCACTCGCGCTCTCAATTTGCAATCTTAAAACTAAATTAGACAATTACGCATTAATCAAACAAATAATTATTTTAAGTGAACGCAACGACAAGAATGCAGGTGTGCTCGTCACTGGCATGAGCTATTTTGCAATGTTGTATGGGTCTTGCTCTAGATTAAAGTCTATTGTCAGTGTTCTCAGGGGCCTCGATATCGTCGTCCCAAGATGCTTTGCGTCACAATGGCCGCCATATTCTCTGATGTTGAGTGATACAACAGTGTACCAAACTGGTTGGGAGTACTTCAGCTTGTTTCATGGATAAAAGTTAACTCTCAACAAACCCGATCGCCATGGACTATTCTCACCACATTAACTGATATGGAGGTGTTACTTGATGCAGAGGTTTATGTTCCTAGGTGAGGGTGGAGTAAATTTTCTGCCTCCCAATTGCAGCTGTCTGGGACAGGCGAAAACAGAGATTCAAAATGGCAGGCTCTCAGCTACCGGTAAACGAAAAGATGGCCGTGTATAATTCCTTGGATCAGAGGGCAGAGGATCAAGAGAAGACAGATAATTCTGGGGATGAATTAGAAATGAATCACCTGCGGATTATTTCTCAAAAGGTCAAAACCATGGATTCTATCACCAAAAAGAAAAGTTCGTTTGTGATTACTGGGGTTGTTGTCGCGAAGCCTACTCCTCCTGATCGTGTATTAGATGGAGAGTGTGACAGTTATGACGATGTTGATGAGACTTGCGAGACCCACACGGAAGATGTAAGTTCCGACATCCTAGATCTATCTAAGAATACGGACATTGAACCCGATCCCTCGTCCACAGAGGATGTCTCACCAAATCTAGAGGAGCCGCCAAGGGACCCACGCATCAGTGACATGACTTCCCGTTTCAAGTTAGTGAAGATCGAGACACGGGAGCCCTTCAAAAGGGGGCGGTGGATGTGCTTGGATTTCCTAGACCCACCCGCTGAAAAGTTAGACAAAGGGGTTGAGGAGGCAGGGTCTGGAAACTCGAGCGCTGCAAGTTCTATTCACTATGTCCCTGGTGTCGACGATCCCTCCAAGAACCCACTCGGGACCACCACTGTTTTGTTTGCTGAGCCATACAGCATGGAACCTCAGCCCATTCTCCCAACTGTTCCCCCGGCGCCCATCGGGAGTGTGCTCCAGAACGGAGAATATAATCCTGCTTCCATGGTCCAATCTGGTCAGAGTGGGGTCGGAATGCAAATCCACGACGCTGTAAATATGCCTCCCCAAATTGTAGATACACCCCCAAGTAAACCCCCACAGCAAGGGGGTATGCCACCACAATCACAACCCATTGCCATTCCCACCCCAAAACAGCCATCAACGTTGCCAGCACCACACATGTCCTCACAACAGCATGATTTCGCACAGAACACACCCACATTCTCAGATCAGACGATCCAAGTATCATCCCAGCAACAGCAACCCAGTAATGGTCACATTCCTAGTGGTATCTCGAGCCAAGCTAAAACGCCAGCTCCTCAGGCCGTCGTGTGTGCGACCCAGGGGTCATTGTTACCCGGTCACGCTGTCGTCACTGCCACGAGTGCCGTCACGGACACTCAGAAGCCCGCTCTCGAAAACTACGTCCAGCAGCCACAAGAGTTTATCAACCAGCCACCGAGTCAAGATGGCTACTTGCAGTCTGGTGGTCAGGAGTATCTTTCATCAACAGCCCAAGAGTTCTTGCCGCCCCAACCAACGGACTTCGCCCCCGCACCTAACATTAACAACGTTGTTAGTGATGTTCCCATCCCGTTAACTAATGAAGGCGTAAATCCACCCATTATCCAGATATCAGGTAAAAGTGAATTCGCTGGCGCAACCACCCAGACGCCCCTTACAAAATCTAGTGTTCCACAAAGTATTGTCACCCCGTCCGCCACGCCTCTAGCAGTATCCGATTTCAATAATAGTCAAGTTGTCAAACCTTGCGCTGACAATCTGGTCAATTCGACTTCTGGTGAGAGCACTGGAGCTAGTCCTAATAATGAAAATGTCCAGAGCGCTATTGAGATGGGTGGCGTGGAGCCCCCTGTTGGGGAGGTGGTGGTGAAGCCGGCCAAATCCACGGAGCCTGTAGCTATAGACAGCGAAGAGGAGAGTAAAGGATCCACTGTCACACCTGCGACGGGCAAGCCGACCCTGACCCCGCAATCCATCCTGACCCCGCCCCTCCTGGAGATGGTGTCTGCGACGATGACTGCTGGAGCGATGCATCAGTCGAAGGAGGATGGTGATGAGAGGTATGTATTGCGCATGTCTATGATATAGATGCATTTTTTTATGGTCTATTGTTCACTGAGTTTGTACAGAGTAGGATTATCCAACTTTTATCGGATATTCACATATCCGTCGGATTTTGTCTAAAAATAATGCAAAATTATGTTATGTACTGGAGGAAAACAAAGATTTTTGTTGCACAAATGGCCATTATTTAGGTCTATGTCAGTATGTAATCCTTAAAATGCCTTCCCTTATACACGTAGGATTTTTATTTCTGCCTTGCCCTTGGTACAAACACTATTCATGAATTATATTTGAATATAACAAGGAATGAATGATCTCAGCGATTTTTGATCAATTCGATTTGTGTTGTTTAAAGATTATATATATATAGGACATAAACTTCAAATAAATGAATATTTAAATTTCACTTCCCCCCCCCCCCCTCCATTCCATCCACTAAAGTTAAATGATTTTTGTGGATTTGTTATCCTGCCTCTTGATTTTTATGTTAAACTCCTATATTAAAACCATACATATATATACTATATGATATAGTCATTGTTATTTCTCATGCTTATTCACAATTGACATCTTACCCAGTGAATCAACAAAGAATACGGCTGTGTTTCAGGGAATTTTAATTTAATAAATGTCTTTAAAACATCCTGGAATTTTGCATGGAAAGTCCTGGAATTTGATATGTCAAAATGGGTATGAACCCTGGACTGGTGTTGGGCTTTCCGTATACATGTAGTTCTACTGAGTGTTGGGAGGAGGTGACTTTCTGTGAAAACACAAATTCTCGCATAGTCATAGGCTTTAGCACTGTCAGGAAGTCACCGAAAAATGCACAAAGTCAGGTTTCATCCATTACTCTCTTCAGTCTCTTATGGCTCTGTCACACTACGACGTATTGTGTCAGCCTATGTCCAACGGTGAAATGGGTCTCAGTATGTCAAGATTCATCAAACTTTTGGCGTGGGGGGGGGGGGTGAAGTTGGACATGTACACAAGGTACATACCGTATGCAGAACATATGTCCGACCTATTGCTAGCATATGAGAGCATACCATATAACGTATTAGATCGTATGGCTAATGTGCCTCTCGGCGAAAAATGTTTGCATATGCTCACGCAATGTTCGCAGAATGCCACCAAACGTTATATACATTATTTGTTCGCCAGAAGAACGGCGTACCTGTTACATACGTCAAGAAGTGTTGGAGAAACGCTAGACATACGCCAGACGTACGGTGTTCACACATTGTCTTACATCATCGATACAGTGTCAACACGCGGACTGTATGTGCCCACATGCTTGACCTATGACAAACATATGTCTAACGTTCATCTGGCATGTAACAACATATGTCTAAAGTATACAAAGCGTATGCCTAACCTAAACCCAACATGTTGTCATACATTTAAGTTTTTGACATGCACACACATTTTTCGGACCCTTTGCGTGCGACGCCGTATGGCAGCGTATAACAGCGTACACCTAACATACCCATAACGTACATCGACGTGTTGACCCAAAATCACATATGTTACCAGGCTATCCCTGGAATTTGTGGAAAGCATTCAACTCCCTGTTGTGACTAATTATTGCCCACGTCACTGTTAATTTCCTCTCTTCTTTTTTTTTCATTCGCGATTATTTTCATCCTAGAATTGTTATGATATTGGAGAATGTACGGCAATAATTACCAGGATAAGATTCTGTTTTCAGTCTTCTAGATTATTTACAGATACCTCCCCATCACATACACTTGCTTTGTTGTTTTTTGCGCTAGTGACCATTTTTAGAGTTATCCTTGTTTAAGTAACTATTTGTATTTGATTTCACTCCCGCGCCATACACCTCATGAATTCATTGAATGAGATGATATAATATCGTAGAAGACCAGGAGATTACGTGTATAGTATTAGGTATCCCAAGTGATTTTTAAAAACAGGTCTGAGATTAATTTAATGGAATTCATCTGTTAGGATATTTAATTTGAAACAAAATGATACTTCATTTGTCAAAATCGCTTTAATATTAAGGAAGATATGGGTATTTTAGGTTGTTGCTTAATAGGCCCATCCGAATCTAAAAAGATAACCTTTTTGATGGTCCCCAAAATTAAAACTAATCACCCTAGATCTCACTTCTAATGTTTTTTTCTGGTGATTCCATGGTCTGTATAAAGAGAATATAGAGATCTAGGGGTATGAGATGGTTACATTTCAATATAGGGATCTTCAAAAATGCTAAAAACTGCAATTTCACATAACTCAGCATCTTTCAAATTTAGCTGTGGAGCACTTTTGGAGGTGGGCTTGTGGAACAAATTTGCATCCCAGATGGATTATTCTTATTTCTCCCTGACCTATAGGTCAGTCTTGTCACGCTCTTTTTTTTAGGACCCCATGCTATTGGGAAAAGAAATAGGTCCAAAATGCTCCAGAGCTCAATTTGGAAAGTGATAAAATCTGGTAGAAAATGCCCAATTTTGAGAAAGTGTAAAATGGCACAGAAAATCACCCATACAAGATAATTGCATGAAATTTTCAGGCTTTATTAGGCTCAATATCTTTTTTCTATTTACATTATATGTATATACAAGTCACTTTGATATATGTGAATTATTTTAATTTTACAATGATTATGATCAAATCTGCCAAAATGCCCAATTTTGAGCAAGTTTAAAACGACACAGAACATCACCTGTACAAGATAATTGTGTGAAATCTTCAGTCTTTATTATCGTCAATATGCGCTTTCTATTTACAGTATATACGATACGCTTTGACATATGTGAATTATTTTAATTTTACAATGATTGTGATTAAATCTGGCAAAAACTCCACAATTTTGAGCAAGTTTGAAAGGGGTCTCATTCACCAACCACGCACAAGCTCTTGGTTGTGGGAATGCAAATGAGGCTGGCCAACCAACACGGAGCGCATATTAAATAACTGCGGGGATTGACATTTTCTATGCTGGTTGACTAAACAAAAGTGATCACATAGTTGGATAGATGGATAATTAGGCTGTATAAATCTCGTTTTGATAGGTGAGTGGCTTACACATAGTGGTTGGAGTGTCTTGGTTGTGGGAATGCAAATGAGGCTGGCCAACCAACATGGAGCGCATATTAAATAACTGCGGGCATTGACATTTTCTATGCTGGTTGACTAAACAAAAGTGATCACATAGTTGGATAGATGGATAATTAGGCTGTATAAATCTCGTTTTGATAGGTGAGTGGATTAAGTAAATATTACAAATTATACATCACTGGAAAGCTGAGAATATGAGCATTATTGTGATATAAATATTTTAATCCTGGAGTGACATTGTGAGGAGATATGATCAATGGAAAAACCTAGATTTGTCAGTTTTTGTGTGCCTGCAGGCATTTTCCACTAACTTAATTGCTCTACTTGGGGTACCTAATAGTATGCTATGTTTACTAATTATAGTAACATTTCCACTCATAATTCGTGGATCATTGACGACGTTGTTATTAATTAGTCATGGTATGTCTATAATTACTAGTAAGCTAACGATTAGAAATGTATAGAGAGTTTTACTAAATTGTACATGTATATGGATAGTTTGTTTTGTTTTGTTTGTTTGTTGTTTTACATCATAGCAACATCTAATGTCATATCAGGACGGGTACCGATTTGTGACAGTGCACACTGATGCTGACTTTATAGTGCTGTCCCACTGGGAAACCAGGCCACCAGCACCATGACCTGATATCCCACTCAGTCACATTATCTTGACACTGAGCCAACCAGTCCTTGCCATATCCTAATAATGTCAAGCACCTGGCTAGGAAGCAACACATCTCAATTTTTAAGTCATTGGTTTGACTCGGCTAGGGTTCAAACCCACGATCTACCAGCACGGGAGACGGACGCTCTAACTCATTTGGCCATCCCGTCTGGTCTGTATGGATAGTAAATATACTAAATGTATGTATGGAGAGTATTAAACTAGTCGCAACAGACGCATGCACAGGATGTGTGTTCACCAGCTGTCCTATACTAAGCATGTACAACAATTAAATCCTGGTCACGGAACCGATGGTTTTTGAGCATGTTATGTAGTGGGGCCGTATGCACCAATCGGTGTTAGGGCTGTAACTGCGGTTTGTGTACCTCCACACGGCTAACTGTGGAAAATCCGTATGCATCAATCGGTGCCAGTGCTAACCGCGGATCTTAGCCTAGGCTAAGCTAAACCACTTTCAGATTTGGGGTAACGGGCTACCCGGGCCGGTTAGTGTGGCGGCCGCCGATATATTAGAGCCAAATCTATTCAATGCGACCATATTTAACAGAATTACAACATACGCCATATGTGAAATTTTATGAATTTAACCCTAAATTCGAACCGATATTAACGCCGCCACAGCATTGGCGGCGTTATTCATATTGTCGAATCGACGACTGTAAAGTAAACAAATCGCCGCCGCCGCTTCGACGTCGATATCCATACTGTCGCATATCAACAAAACACGCCGCCGCCACCGAATCGGCGGCAAAATATTAGGCCCAAATCTATTCAATGCTGTCATATTTAACAGAATTACAGACGCCATAAGTGACATTTTATCAATTTAACCCTAAATTCGAACCGATATTAACGCCGCCGCCACATTGGCGGCGTTATTCATATTGTCGAATCGAGGGACATTTCTACACTTGCATGCAGGTTACATGGCTATTCAACCACTTATATCAGGTACATACATTACCGATTTAGGTCTATATTGATTATTTAATGTTATATATAGAATATGTAATTAACCCCTCACCCAGTGCCCTAGATACCTTCCTCAAAACGCAACCGGGCGCGGTGACCGGATCGGTAGAGCTCGGGTCTCGCGTGCGGAGGGTCGGAGGTTCAGTTCCCGGTCGAGTAAAACCAATGACTCATCAAATTGATGCTCTTCGCTTTCTAGCCTGCCGTTCAGCATTAATAGGATATGGCAAGGGCTGGTTAGCTCAGTGTCAGGATAATGTGGCTGAGTAGGATATCGGGTCATGGTGCCAGGGGTCTGGTCTCCCAGTGGGTCAGCACTATAAAGTCGCCATGAGTGCTCACTGTTACATGTCGTGATACGATCCATAGGTGTTGCCAGGACGTAAAACTCCAACAACCAACCAACCTAAAAACGCAGCGCTAAACGGATCAGGATATTGCATTATTGGGTCATTATAACATAGAGTAAATAATTTGTTTGTTGGAGCTTTACGTCCTAGTAACACCTAAGGTCATATCAGGACTGGATCCTATTTGTGACAGTGCACACTCATGGGGACCTTATAAGTTATAGTGCTGCCCTACTTGTAGACCAATATTGTAATGTCGTGAAGGACTCGTGAATAAAATAGATGAGTAGATAACAAATTAATAAAGCTAAAAGAGCCCCATATCTAACTCTATGGCAAAAGTAAAAAAAGGTAATCGTCCCCGCCCGTGCCTGAAAAATCTCCCTCCCCTGATTTAGGTTCAAACTTAAAGATGCATCGGGCTGGCGGCAATTCAACTTTCGTTAGCAGACATTTTAAACTTCTAGAACTGTATGCTATAATAAATTTCGAAATGAGAATACAGTATTCATTGTTTGGCACAAAAAATTGTCACGCCAGGTGCTTGGCATTATTAGGATATGGCAAGGACTGGTTGGCTCAGTGTCAGGATAATGTGACTGAGTGGGCTATCAGGTCATGGTGGCCTGGTCTCCAGGTGGAGCAGCGCTGTAAAGTCGCCATGAGTGCGCACTGTCACAAGTCGGTACCCGTCCTGATATGACCTTAGATGTTGCCAGAACGTACAACTCCACCAACCAACCAACCAACCAACCATCAAAATAATATTCATCATTTTTTAAGTACACATAGAAGATATATGTGTATGTAGATATATTCTATATATAGTATAGGTATAGATTATCTATTAAATATATGTGGCAAAATCTCAAAAGCCATTAGACTATGCAACTTTAAACGAAGCAACGCTCTGAATGATGATCGACAGATCCAAAGCGAAGTGGGTTAATGTAACAGTAAGCATTCCCTTTAAAGGGTAGCTAGTAGTAGTAGTAGTAGTAGTAGTACTAGTACTAGTAGTAGCACTAGTAGTATACTAGTACTAGCACTAGCAGGTGGCATGTTCAGAGTCCATGGCACTCCGTCCCTTCGTGTGTGGGTTGGATGGAGGTCAGGAGGGGGGAGGGGGGCGTGTGACACTAACACACACCCAGAAACCCACAATTCCGGGTTGCAGAGTACCCACTATGTCTAAACACGACGGGTACCAGCCGCCCTATCTACATGTCTGCATGTCTACATCATTACATGTCTGCATACACAGCTATGGTTTGAGATTGGTGTTAATTCGCGTTGTTTTGACAAAGCGGAAATGGCAGAAAGCGCTTGGTTGCTTATTATTTATTACACACACAATGCTTTCGTCGGCAACTAGACCTCCCAGATTCGACTCAGGCATTCCGTTGGCAGGTCGGCTTACACATAGTGGTTGGAGTGTCTATTGTGTATTTATATAAATTATAACAGCGATTTATTTGATTTGATATGAGCGGCATAGCTCAGCAGAAGGTTGTATGTATACCTGGCATAGCGTCACACTTCGCATGCGATCAGCACTGTACATGTGTGTATATATATATGTTTGTTGTTTTTTACGTCCTAGCAACATCTAAGGTCATATCAGGATGGGTACCGACTTGTGACAGTGCACACTCATGGGGACTTTATAGTGCTGCCCCACTGGGAGACCAGGCTGCCAGCACGATGACCTATTATCCCACTCAGTCACATTATCCTGACACTGAGCCAACCAATCCTTCCCCTATTCTAATAATGCCGAGCTCCTAGCTAGGAAGCGACAAGTATAAATTTTTAAGTCATTGCTTTGACTTGACCATGGTTCAAACCCATGATCCCATGGTCTACCAACACCGGAGACAGATGCTCTAACTCGGTCGGCCATCGCGTCTGGTTTGTGTGTATATGTTTATATATAGCTATTACTATTAGTAGGTACTCGAAACTGATTTTTGAAATGTATATTTGCATTTCACTTTTGTGATAATCAGATAAAAGTTTATACACTGATTTTAGTTGTATGAAATTTATCTTGATGTGATAATCGTTTCAAACCAAACCAAAACTAAGCACATAATCAAGTTTCATATATATATCATATAGATTGCATTTTTTTTCAGGAAGAAAAACAAAAGAATAACAGATATACAACTTTTAAAACAGCTAAAATATCAATTTGGCCCTGTTGTACAGTTTACAGTGGCTATTTACTACCTAAGAATAAAAGTAACATTTTCATGGAAATTTTAAAATGCTATATCTCAGCTTCCAATTAAGGTACATAGGTCAATTTGGTATCACTAGAATCAGCAGAACTGTATCTATATGTACTTTAAAAATGTAGACAATTGAACACTAAAATTGTGTTCCAACTACCATTTATGACACATGAAATTTGGTTATATGCCTTCACAATGTCTTCAATATACACCACATGACAAACACAGCATTCACTGCTCACAGACAGAACATTATTATGTAGTAGGAATCAGGTACAGCAACATCATCCACTTTGGAGCATTTGAAATAGTGTTTTCAGCTCCCCGGTTGCCAAAATGGTCTCACTTCTTCAACTTCTTGATTTGCATGCCATGAATGAATTTACTATTTTTTATGCTGATTTAATAGCAAAAAGCATGATCTTCAATTCGACAGGTGTTGAACCTGAAATTGTTGTATTTGTCACTGTGAAATCTTGTCTTCAACTTTTCCTTTTGAATTTTCCCTCACTTCTATCAGATGTATCTCAACACGTTTGGTCTCAAAATGAGGCTCAAACTGTCTTCTGTTCTGTCATTGTTAGATAATTTTAGTAACTGTTTAACACGACAATCACTGCCACACAAAAGACATGGGGGTTCAGTGCCAACTCCTGCCAGGTTTCATGCAGCCTCGCTGAGTCACTGATGGCAGCCTGTTTGGAGTAGCTACTATTAGTGTCAATGTGCATCTATGCATCCGCGTAGATACATACATGCCATCTTCCGGTTTGGTAGATCGTGCGATTCGATCCCAAGGGTTCGAACCCTGGTCGAGTCAACCCAATGACTTACAAATTTATACTTGTCGCTTCCTACTAAATCCTAGTCAGGTGCTCGGCATTATTAGGATAGGATAAGGACTGATTGGCTTAAGCGGGCATTCCTTGCATGCGGTATGCAAATGGCATGATTCCTTACACGTGGTATGCGGCATGCAGCACACGACTGGCTATATTTAAAAAATAAAAATAAACAAGTATACTCCTTACTGCACTGTATATGACCAAATATTGCATTTATATCTATGTACCTTTTCATACGTCACATGGGGGTTCCTACCTTTATTATAACCAAATTATAGATAAGTATTCATATTTCTGTGCATATGGTAGCATTTTTAGCTTTCCCGTAACCGTCTGTCTCCCGATTGGGACGGTCCTAACATCCTAAACTGAGCCATGTTAGGACCGTCCTTTTTGGTCAACAAAATCTGGGACGGTCCTAACATCCCTCGGAGCAAGCTAAACTGAGCCATGTTAGGTAGGACCGTCCCATTTCTTCATATTTCTATCGTTCCATAATGCTCAGTCGCCTCTCCTTGTCTAAAACTAATGGACATGTGCGACTGATGGTTTTCTATTCGCACCCGCATGCCGCACTGATCGCTACATGGACCGATCGGTTTGACGCATTCGCATACCGCGTGTAAGGAATGTAGCCCATAGACTTCAAGGGGTTTTGATTTTTTGTCGCATTCGCATGCCGTGTGTAAGGAATGCACCCTTTAGTGTCAGGATAATGTGACTGAGTGCTGGTGGCCTGGTCTTCCAGTGAGGCAGCACCATAAAGTTGCCATGAGTGCGCACTGTCATAAGTCTATACCCATCCTGATATGACCGTAGATGTTGCCAGGACGTGAAACTCCAACAACCAACCAGGATACATAGATATAAATACCAGGTGCGGTGGCCGAATCGGTAGAGCGCGGCCTCCCGTGCAGAAGGTCCGGAGTTCGGTTCCCAGTCGAGTCAAACCGATGACATTAAATTGATACTTGTTGCTTCCTAGCCTGGCGCTCAGCATTAATAGGATAGGATGATGATTGGTTAGTTCAGTGTCGGGATAATGTGACTGAGTGGGATATCGGGTTATGGATCCTGTGGCCTGATTTACCAATGGGGCAGCACTATAATGTCACCATGAGTGTGCACTGTCACAAGTAGGTACCCGTCCTGATATGACCTTAGATGTTGCCAGGACGTACAACTCCAACAACTAACCACATATACATATATGTACATACATATATGTATACATACATATGTATACATACATATGTATACATACATACATACATACATACATACATACATACATACATACATACATACAAACAATACTTTCGTCATCTAGACCTCCCATATTCGATTCAGGCGTGTGTAGTATATGTGTGTGATAGCTCACGTATGACACCACACAGTAAGAAATTTAAAAAACAAACTTTAAAAGGATGTCAGTGCACGCAGCTGAGACGATTATATAGTCTGGTTCTGTTCTCAGCCGGCTAGATTTGAGTGAGTTTGTTGGCTGTGCACTGGACCCCATCTTGTGTGTACCAAAGCCCAGGTCAGAAGTATAGCAATATGAACTAGATCAAGGCAGTTTCATATTTTAGGTAATTAGTCTTGAAAAGCCTTGAATGCCATTAAACTGTCCCCGCTGATTTAAATTTGGTCAGAAATCGCCATTAGCCATTTCCCCCCCCCCCCCCCTGAAATCCTAATGAAAATAGTATTGAATTCCTATCAAAAACAGCCGGTTTTTATTTTCATTTTTGATATAGACGTAATACGCAACCAGATGCGGTGGCAGAGTGAGTTGAGCGTTCGCCTCTGGTTCTGGTAGGTCGTGGGAATTGAACTTCTGGGGTGGATCCTGGTTGAGTCAAAACAATGACTTAAAAATTGATACAAAAGTTGAATTGCTGCTATCCTGACACATTTTTAGCAGGTTTTTTTGGGGGGAAACATTTGTTAAAAATCAGGTTTTTTTCAGGCACGGGCGGGGACGATCAGCAATTTTTATTTTATTTGGCTTAATGGTGAGTACCAGTCTAGGTAGTGACGAGCATGAATTTTAAGTCATTGGTTTGACTTGACCCCCCCACCCCCCGTCAAATCCTATCGTCTGCCACATGGGAAGTGTCTGCCACCCACCCCAATGGGCCCCCCTCCCCTGCCATCACCCTTAACCATCATGAACAAATGAACAAACCATCAACACACCGAACATCCTACACAACTATCAATCTATTTAAACACATTGAACATTACATAAGACAGACAAAATGTTTTGTCAACTATGAACTTAGCTTGTTTTATAAGAGAGAAAAATGTAACCCACAACGATTGTTTGAGTTGCCCTGAGTATACATCTTCTACTCGGTGCTGCTCCCCATTTTTGCATGAACCGCAGTGACTGGTGCTGTACATTATACAGCAGGAGCCACTCCCTTAGTTCTACAGGATCGGTGCTGTGACTAATACAACACTGACCAGACTTAGATTATTTAGAATGTCAATTCCAATAGTAAGATGGCCGGAAGACCAGTGCTCCGGCGCTGACAAATGTCATATTCAGATGAATAAATACTTTACCAAAAAAAAACCAACTCATTTGGCCATCTCGTCTTACAGCATTGTGACGTCATATGGTACTGGTGTCACACGACTTAGCAGAAGGTTATACCTGTATCTAAGCAACACATTTAGTAAAACACACGATGAGAGTGTATAGAAGTTCAGTGCAGTTTGTGAATCACTCAGATGAATATAAATTACAAAGTATAAAAATACCGTGGAAAATGGAGGGTGAGAGGGTACGGGTGAAACTGTCATGTAAAGTATACCTACTCCTATAGAATGGCCATGGAAGGCCTAAGAGGTCTTAATTTAGATTGATGGATTCTTAGGTACAAACAAGTTTGTAAGATAACTGTTGTTAAATTAATATCAATAGGAATGAGATTATAACCCATATCAGGTTGGATGTTGTTTTTTTTTAAGGAGACTAAAAAAAAGAAGCATTTATTTTTTTAAATAAGAACAGTGAAACAGCAAATAGAGCTTTGTGTCTGATTTCAATAGACATGATCATGGTTCCGACCTGCGCATGCGCTGAAAGCGGCATTGGCAGCAAAGGGAATGCGAATGGCCATTGAGTTTGTTGATACACGTAGGGAAAAACTTCGATTTTTATTCAAAATGAATAGAAATACATAACAATTTGGCATGAAGATGTATGCACATGTATGTATCTGATGAATATAGCTAAGACAAAACTAGCCATAGTTAAACATTTTGAGCTAAGAAACATACAATTCCACACAAAACAATCAGTGATATCCACATCACCATTATTAATTCTTGTTCTAAATATTAAAATGCCAAATGTGTCAACATACACCTGTTTCAGAGAAATATATAACCAATATCTGATTAACCCTACTAATTTTCTAGTTCTACATATGTCATTAACCATAGGTTATAAATAAAAACATTAATAAAATAAGTAAAACTGACTCTGGCTATGGCTCCAACACTAGTCTTAGTGCCCAGATTTGTCTAAATCTAAATACACGTGGCATAAGATGTGCATATTATATTGATGTAAATGCAATGCTGGATAAAAGATTAATATCTTGATTTATTATATATATTTTTAGTTGGTATTCTATGTTTCAAACAAGAGATGAGATGAGCTGAAACTAGCACATTTCATAGCTGCACCCAGTGTATTAGCATCTGCCATGTGCTTCTCGTGGGTTTCTTTTGCTTTGACACATCCCACAATGCACCGCGCCGCTGGAACGGTGAAGTAGTCTATATATAGATCTAACATCAGCATGGACAATGAAAAAAAACCTATTTGTGGTTTTATAATAAGCCTGTTGGCTGGCATATGGTTTATGGATGGTTACCTAACTTTGCACTGACCAAACTCTGATAAGTTTAGTTGTTGGGGTTTTATGTCTTGGCAACATCTAAGGTCACATCCGGGTAGGTACCGACTTGTGACAGTGCACACTCAGTCGTAGTGGCTTTATAGTGCTGCCCCATTGAAAGACTGACCCACTTGCACTATGACCTGATATCCGATTCAGTCACATTGATGATACTGAACAAACCAGTCCTTTGCTCTATCCTATTAATGCTGAGTGTGCAGGCTAGGTAGTGACAAGTATCAATTTTGTAACTCATTGGTTGACTTGAGTGGGATTAACAGTGTGACAGGCTGCATATGGAAAGTCCCCCCTGGTCTTTATTCCAAAGCGCACATAGAAGGAACGGTGACAAGAAGAAACGTATGATTCCACGTTTATAACTTTATCTCTGCCAAGGACCCTATAATACTAAGACGGCTCACTCAGCCTGTACTGTGTAATCAAAATGATGAAACCCACCACTTGGTGCGCTGGATGTTCTCTTGGTTGAACAGTTGCTATATTATATGTATAAATGTATATATGAATGTGAAAGATGTGTGATGATGGCGATGATGATGATGATGATGCTGATGATGATGTGTATTTGTTCATAGCAATTTCATATTGATGTGTATTCGTACTTACCTATCTCATGTAAAATATAATTGTATGTGTTTACATGTGAAATGCCAACCAGCAGCTGTGCTGATCAAACCCACCACAAGGTGGCACTGCAAAATTTACATTACCATGGGAGAGATAGGGAGTGAGCCGTCTTAGTATTATAGGGTCTTTGTCTCTGCCTACCACAGCATCACAGTACCAAGTAACCTGCCCCCTGACCAGCCAGGGTGCATGGAGCCCACCATGAAGGGGCGGGGGGAGGGGGGGGGGAACTAGCCAAACCCCCGGGGACCTGCCCATCGGCTAGCGTGCTGCCACCTGTTGCAGTAGAACTGCAACAATGGGCGGTGTAGTCTCTGCCGCCACCGCGTGGTGGTCATGTCGGGACTACTACTAGTACTACAGTTTTGCACCCGACCTCCCACACAGGAAGCCGGTCGGTGCTCTTACCGATTTGGCAATCCAGTCCGGTCCTGCTCTGATAAAGTTGGTATCCGTGTATGAGCATTGGCCTGATGAATAGCTATAGCTGGTGAATAGCTATAGCTGGTGAATAGCTATAGCTGGTGAATGGTAAAGGAAGGACAATGCTCATCACGAGTGTAGTGTTGGTTCTACGAATTTACAGATGCAGGGATATTATCATCACATTACCAACACGTTCAGAATTAAAGTCACATGGTTAAGAGATTCTGTTGCATTTAAAAAATAAAACCAAGTTGATTGTTATAATGTACTTTACTTTCATTTTTTTAAGGAGTTAGCTTTGGAGTTATTTGAGGTGGAAACATGCCAAATTAATTTGGGTGTGCACATCGAAATGCTTGGCTTTGTTTATTCGTTTTAAAAGGTAAACACTTGATCCTCCAAATTGCAATAAATGTTTGATGGGTGCAACCATTTCTGAGTTGCATTTGTTGTGATGAAATCTAGGGCTAGGCATGGGTTTAGTTTAATGGATTGTCTAGATAGTCTAATAGTAATACTCAGTGCTCACACATAATTCAATCATGTACAGTCGTCTCACCACCGTCACTCCATCAATCCATCAATCCATCAATCCATCCACCCATCCATCAATCCATCCATCCATCCATCAATCTATTAGCTATAAATTCCTTCCTTCCTTCCTTCCTTCCTTCCTTCCTTCCTTCCTTCCTTCCTTCCTTCATCCATTCCTTCATCCCTTCCTTCATCCGTCTATTAGCTATAAATTCCTTCCTTCCTTCCTTCCTTCCTTCCTTCCTTCCTTCCTTCCTTCATCCATTCCTTCATCCTCCCCCTCTCTCCCTCTCATTCATCTCTCTCTCTCTCTCTCTCTCTCTCCCCCCATCCCCAACACTCTCGCGTGATCTGTTTCCTTCCTTCGTTCCTCCCTTCCTTCCTTCCTCTTTCCCCCATCCCCAACACTGTCACGTGATCTCTCTATCTCGCGCTATCTGACGTGTGGTTCAGGATTGATCATGGTTTTACTTGAGACCTTAGTACGTTACAAACTAAGTAGACAATGACCCCTGCTGGTCGGCCATGTCACAACACCTCGTGTAACAAACAAGTTCCAGGGCCCTATTTAAAATGTGGCTTGTGTGTATATATATATCACTAAGCGCTTAATGTATGTAAGAATGGAATGCTTGCTCGTGGTGCCATAAAATATGTTGACAGACATGTTTACTAGGTCATTAACGGCATTGCATTTTTACTGAGAAATTCTGGCGAGTTTCTAATTAATTATAAATTAACCGACTTGTGTCATTGCACACTCAATGCGATTTTATTATGGTGCTGGCCGCCAGCACCATGACCTGATATCCCACTCAGTCATATTATCCTGACACCGAGCCAACCAGTCCATGCCCTATCATAATAATGCAGAGCGCCTGGCTAGGAAGCGACAAGTATCAATTTTGTATGTCATTGGTTTGACACGACCAGGAATTTGAGTCCTGACCCTCCGCTCGGGAGGCCTGCACTCTACCGATTCGGCCACCGCGTCCGGTGGTTGGAGAGGAGGTTTACAGTATTGTGAGTGAGTATACATGTACTGTGTTTTACTGGGGCACATGTGTTATGTAGATAGCTGGGGGATCACTGATTATCCTCACGTGTGTAAACCCCCAGTCCGTCCCTAAATGCGCCCGAGCATGCGGCGAACCCAGAGGGAGCTGTGCATTTAGGCACACAGCGCAGCCCAGGTACCTGTATTTGCTCACTTCGGGTTAAAAAGCTCCAAGGCTAATATACCGACTTTGGTATGGTGGGATGGTGAGGGTGTGGGTGGTTTAAAAAAAATGAGTTATCGAGTACATTATACAGTGTACAGGTACAGGCTGCAGTGTTACTAAACACCTGGCGGACGAGTGCTGCACAATTCACTAGTGTGTCAAACTTACAAGCGCACACACACATATACACGCGCACACATTTACTTGCTTGCATGTAAATACCATTTAAAAGTGTACGTATCGAATATACTGTCATGGGGTGATGAAAATGGGAAATATTGCGCATAGAGCGGGACTCGAACATCCATCTCTTTGCATTCCGGGCCAGTGTGCTAACCATTACATCACCTAGGCTCCCTGATATCACCACACTACCCACGCCTACTTGTCTATGTGGTTAAGGCCCTGTCACATTATGACGCATCTCGCAAGCGCGCGGCCAACGCGGAAAATCACTTTTTTTACGTCCAGAAGCGTCAAGATTTTCAACGTGGGGGGCAAAGTTGGACGTATACATGGCTAATGTACCTCCTGGCGAAAAATGCTCGAATTATGCTCACGGTTCGTTCACAGAACACCGGTGAACGTTATGTACGTTATTCGATCGCCAGAACTATGCCTCATACGTTACATACGTCAAGACACGCTGGAGAAACGCTAAACGTACATTAGGCATACGTTATCCATATGTGGTCAATATGCAGACTGTATGTTCCCAACTGCCTTTAACGTAGTGCAACGTAGTGAACAACGTGTGTCTAACATACGTCGAATGCACATCGATGTATGCCTAATGCATACATAACGTACGGAGATCGGGAGTTTGGTTCCCGGTCGAGTCAATCCAATGACTTATAAAATTGATACTTGTCGCTTCATAGCCTGGCGCTCAGCATTAATAGGATATATGGAAAGGACTGGTTAGCTCAGTGTCAGGATAATGTGACTGAGTGGGATATTGGTTCATGGTGCTGGCGGCCTGATTTCACAGTGGGGCATCACTATAAAATTGTCATTAGTGCACACTGTCACAAGTCGGTACCCATCCTAATATGACGTTAGATGTTGCCAGGACGTAAAACTCCAACAACCAACCGACCAACTGTAGAAGATGGGACAATAGCCTCACGAGACACTCCCCTTAATCTTTTAGACAAATGTATGATTAATGTTGTACAGTCATAGTGCCACGCCCACCTCTATCCCTGCCGGAGCATATCGGCTATGCAGCACGGCACGTGTTACAAACAAGTCACTACTCACTGCAAGCCAACGTTCACCTAAAGTAATATCTAAAGAAAGTACTTGATAGTTGTCACTCCCTTGTCTGCCGTTTTGGCCACTCGTGGCTTACACATGCTTTTCTGCTCAAGAGGGACCTTCACCTTAATGTATTGGGTGTCAGTCCCCACTGACACTCAAACACATTTTTATTAAGTTGTGTCGATTTGGTGGCCCTCCACCAACAATTTACACTGCAACCCCATGCATGACCTTTTCACTAAAGTAAAACAAGAAGACGTTTTAGCCCTTTTGAGGGCATCTGGTCTGGTCCACCTCATATAGTCTATTAAACCCATTTGCTCAATTAACAACCGTTAACTTGTATCTAGAATGTTATTTCCTTTAGTGGCAAATTAAATAAGTGAGCTTTTTAAATTCACAGTGTCTATTGGCACATAATTGATTGTATGCTTTTGCACTCTGTAAAAGCGATGGTTGAATAAAAAACAAACAATACTCGCTGTGAATATGACCTATGCTTGCCAACACAGCATAAAGAAACCACCAATCAATCAATCTGTCTGGCACTTGTACATGGTATTACAAGTATAGAACAAGAACTGATAGGCTCAGTTTCAGGATAATGTGCTTTGACTTTTGAGTGGGCTACCAATTTCATCAGTGAATAATACCATCATCTAGAATTGTATTTAGCCTGACCAGAAACTATATGATTGTGAGTTAAAAAAATTCATAAGTGTCTATTGACACAAAATTGATTTATGCTTTTACATAAAAGCGATGGTTTGAACAAAAACAAACATTTCTCGTCGTGAATATGGCCTATGCTGCCGACATGGCATAAAGCAACCACCAATCAATCAATCAATCATTGAGTGGGCTACCATGTGATGGTGCTCGTGCAATGGTATCTTAGTGGTGCAGCACTGTAAAGCAGGTGGAGGTTATGTGTGAGTGCGATTTCTATTCGGGATTTTGTGGCTGCCAGGGTTCCCTCTAATATCAGATGTATTACTTCAGCTGTACTATTACCTACTGTACACAGGGCACCATGTGCTGGTTTTTGCTGGCTGGTGATTAAATTACCTGAGTGTGATAAGAGCATTCCAGATCCATTAATCCTCTCTCTACATTACCGTCCATACACCAACAGATTAGCCATTCTCTAGGTTTCTTTCTTTCTTTCTTTCTTTCTTTCTTTCTTTCTTTCTTTCTTTCTTTCTTTCTTTCTTTCTTTCTTTCTTTCTTTCTTTCTTTCTTTCTTTCTTTCTTTGGGTTTTATGTCCTAGCAACATCTAAGGTCATATCAGGACGGGTAATGATTTGTGGCAGTGCACACTCATGATAACTGTATAGTGCTGCCTCACTGGGTGAACAGGCCACCGGCACCATGATCTGATATCGCACTCAGTCGCGTTTTCCCTGATACTGAGCAAACCAGTACTTGTCCATTCTTATTAAGGCCAAATAAATTTGTTTAAATTGGTGATCGTCCCCGCCCGAGCCTGAAAAATCGCCCGTCACTAATTTCTAAATTAAAATTATTTTTTTGTAACTTAAAAATACGTCGGGCTAGCAGCAATTCAACTTTAAATTTCAAAATAGAATGCAGTGTTCATTGTTAGGCTGAAAACATTGTGATGTCTATTTTCTTCTTCTTGAAGATTCATACTGCCTATCATAGATAAGTCTGAATAGACTTGTTTTCAGCATTAGACAATTTGTCGATAGAAAGCCCGAGCCTACACTTTTACCGACCCAAGGGAGTTTTTAACCTCCCACACGACATAGATATGGTGTGAGAGCAACTGGCCTTTGATGATGCTGTAAGTTATACACAGCGGTGGAAATCCAAATTGGCAGAGGTGGGGGCACAGGGAATCAAACCACTGACCTTCAGATTAGGAGTCCTACCTAGAAAAAAGTCAGACACTCTAACCACTCCGCCACTGAGAATACCACACATGAATGACATATTATCCTTTATCAGTCTAGGGTGGTCCAATATTAAACAACAACAAAAATAAAAAATATTTAGAAACCGCTCGCCCGACCCTGATTTGTGTGATCAAAAGGACAATCACCAACCTTCCTTGTTATTTGGCCTAATGCCGAGCA
Organism: Branchipolynoe longqiensis; assembly: GCA_030323885.1. Lineage (NCBI taxonomy): Eukaryota > Metazoa > Annelida > Polychaeta > Phyllodocida > Polynoidae > Branchipolynoe > Branchipolynoe longqiensis. The sequence goes on along the minus strand of CM059197.1, from coordinate 73,651,291 downwards.
CCAGTATCACTTTGGTAAGTGATTGTGTAAAATTTTCCGATAAGATATAGGATATGGAGAACTCTGCTATAATAAATTGCAACTTGTCTATAAAATGGTAAATGGTATGTAAAACCAAAGGCATATAAGGTATATGTGGAGTTGGTGATCCATTACTAATGGAGGTTAGAAGTTGTGTATTAATATAGTAGAGAGAGAGGGTCACTTCTTGATCTGAGAGAGGGTCACTTCTTGACATGTGGGACAGTCTTTGGGAAGTCTCCTCACATACCCCCTCCCCTCCAAGTGATATTTATGGATCACTGCACAGCAGACACAGCAGGGCACTGTAGCCAGATCTAACCATGCCTTGGTTACGAGGATATTGACCCCTCGTTGGTGGATAGAGGAATGCCTGTTAGTGATTGGAAGACTGGATCATGTGATCACCACCATCTTGTTTCTTGAAACTATATATACAATAAATCAGGGAGTCTCACTCTCCTACCTTTCACTCTTTATCTACTTTCCTTCCTTGCCTGTAGTGATTTCTTATGAGCCTACCTACACCACTCAAACCGCCAGCCATTGACCTTACAATTGGTTTGACTCGGCTGGGATTCCAACGCCCCAGCTTCTGCATGGTTCGGACACCATCAGTCCATCGCAGACAAAGTGAAGCATACAGGGTCTCAACTGCACCTATTATATAATTAGTACCTATTCTTACGCTGCCCCTACTATCCATAGGATCTAGTTATATAGCGTCCCCTGTATTTCCTATGAAACTACTATTTATATTAGTGTGAAATATTCCAAATTGGATGCTACCAGATACAAATTTGATTTTCTTTGCAGGCATATTTTCAGTTAGCATCCCCTTAAAGTTGCGTAGTCCGATGGTTTTGAATTTCTGTATTTTTTCTGAGATAAATATATTATTTTGGCAAGCTTGCCAAAACTCTGACACCATAGACTTCTGCAGTAACAGGTTCTGTTAAATTGACTCAGTGTTGCCTTCTACGCAGAAACAAATGCTTAATAAGTGCATCAGTATCTAAGTTAGATATGTAAAATCAAATCGAGATAATTGGTTTGGTTTTGAAAATTTGATATTTCATCGGACCATGCAGCTTTAAGTTTATCCCAGCCGTACAGGTTCATGGATTATTGAGTCATATTGCTTGAAGCATGGCAATCCCACTGGGGCAGCACTATAAAGTCACCATGAATATGTACTGTCCAGATACTGGTACATGTATACAACCTCAATAAACCAACCTAAATAGGTTAGACATTACTTTTAATGTTTGTTTCCGATTGAAAAGTAATGCCAATGGTCCTTAGAGGGTATTCTGAGTTCCGCTGGTTCCTCAGGAAGGACTGAAGCTGTGACACAGTGCCCTGGGTCTCACCTACAGCTTACATAGCGGAAATTAGGATTGGTGCCCCTCTCAGCCCTATATTTCACTATAGACCCTATTCTTTAAACTCATGTTGCACCTATAGCCACATGCTTCCTGATGAACAAATGTGGTAGGGTTCTTCGGATACATTTGTTTCTTATGTAGATTACCGTGAAATAATTACAACAGGTATTTTACGTGAGATAAAATACCGCTTTGTGTATGGGTATTCACCAAGTGAAGCTGTGGCCCGGCGTGTTTACATACCGGGTCACAGCTTCAGTCTTTCCTAATAGACCTATTTCAATGTTTGTAAACATTGTGTATGCGCGCGCAGCTTGGCTGCAGAACGAATGCACACTGCCACTGAGTTTGCCGATATGCACATTGCAAAACGTTTATTTTATTCAAAATTGATAGAAATGCAGAAGCCTAACCATATCAATTTAATATAATCTATTCTTTGAATATGTTTTCTATATATATGTGTTCCAAGCGGTTTGTCTCTAGGTGGTGTGGTTTTAGAGATATTTCACGTTTTCTGTAAGAAGATTGCTCATGGCCATTGACAATGCACTGAGTTTGCCGGTACGCGCAGTGCAAAACGTTTATTTTATTCAAAATTAATAGAAATTCAGAGCCCTAACTGTATAAATTTAATATAATCTATTCGTTGAATATGTTTTCTACATGTGTACCAAGCGGTTTGTCTCTAGGTGGTGTGGTTTTAGAGATATTTAACTTTTTCTGTATAAAGATTGCCCACGGCCATTGACAATGCATTGAGTTAGCCGGTATGTGCAGTGCAAAACGTTTATTTTATTCAAAATTAATAGAAATGCACAACCCTAACCTTATAAATTTAATATAATCTATTCGTTGAACATGTTTTCTATATGTGTACCAAGCAGGTTGCTTCTAGGTGGTGGTGATATTCCACCTTTTCTCTGTGAAGATTGCTCATAGCCATTGATTTTGCAGTGTGTCAATGTGTCGTACTGCAGCCAAAAGCTGCACGCACTGACCTAGATACCCGTGCTGACGTCACATGAAATAGGTCTATAGGACCAGCGGACACAAATGGGAATACCCATATCGAATAATAAACCGCAAAGTGCTGTTCTGCCACAAATTTAAGCATCATGTAGCATCATGTTAAAAATGTGTGAATCTGTCATTTACTATATTATAAGTTAACATGTATTATAACATATTTAGTATATTATAAAATCCTGTAGGAATAAGTGCATGGAATGACTTCAATGTTCACAGGTAAAATGCTGGCTGATATTGTATATCATTTCCTTAGTACAACACAAACAAGTAACTACAGAAACCTATCCTTTTAAAAATCAATATGTTTAACATGATTAGACTGTAAGGTTTTTTTTCTTGAAGATTTATACTGCCTATCATGGATAAGTCTGAATAGACTTGTTTTCACCATTAGACAGTTTGCCGAGAGAAAGCCCGAGCCTACACTTTTACCGACCCATGGTATTTTTAACCTCCCACACCACATAGACATGGTATGAGAACAACTGGCCTTTGATGACACTGTAAGTTATACACAGCGGTGGAAATCCAAATTGGCAGAGGTTGGGGGGGGGGGGCACAGGGAATCGAACCACCGACCTTCAGATTAGGAGTCTGACCTAGACAAAAGTCAGACACTCTAACCACTCCGCCACAGAGAACAAGGTCTTACTAGCAACTAACAAAATGAACAAGTTACAAGAAAAATGCATTAAAGAAAATAGATATATATAAATAAATGGACTACATTTTTTATAAAGAGGTAAAAGCTGCATTTTGGATTGTTTGCAATCTACAGTTACAATCCTTAAACAAGAAATCCCAAATTATCACTACAGCAAAATTAAAAAGATTTGAATGAAATTGACTAGTGCTGCCCAGCAATGAAAACTAGTCTTAACACACTTACCGTCATCGGTAGGGTAAATAAATTTATCCAAAAAGGAAAGAAGAAGAAAGTTGTGTATGGCAGTTTCATAGTTGTATAGGTGGCGTGATGGTGTGCTCCTCCTCTGTCTGCACCATATCAGTAATTTTCCTTCAGCTGGGGTGGTCGGTTTCGTGTCCGAACCAGTTGGTGGCGTCTTGCTGACCTCTCAGCTCCCGACCTCTTTCCTCCCCCCCCTCCCCCCCTCCCCTCCATCAGAGCCATTGCTTCTGTTCAGAGGAATTTTCCAGTAGCCAATTAGCCTCATGAAGCACGATGTGGGACAGCTGAGGCAGCTTCCTCTGACGTCAGCCATCAGCAATATATCCTCTACTAAAGCTAAGATTCCATATACGCGGTATGTGAATGCGGCATACAGCTTAGATACCCATGCCATTTTCGTTCTTTTTTACTCCAAATTTGTGAAGGAAAGTCAAAGTTGCAGGTATACTCTGCGAAATGGAGCCGCATTCGCACTCGCACATATTGGTACATGGACCGATCCACTTGCCGCATTCACATTCAGACATATGAAAGCACTACTATGCCTTTACATGCTTTTACATTTTTTGCCGCATAGCGCGTATATGGAATCTTAGCTTTAGTTATCTAATGGTTGGCTTAGTGCGGGAGGCTGTTCTTTCTTACTCATCTTGTATTGCAAGCTTACCAAGTGCTATTTTTGTTGTGTGTTTGTTTGTTTGGGTTTTACATCCTGGCAACATCTCAGGTCATGTCATATGAGCACTTATTTGCTCAGTATCTGGGCAATGTGACTGACTGTGAGTG